>JAHZMU010002891.1:0-31587 GCA_027743725.1 Rambutsinella grinnellia | reverse complement strand
GGGATAGAGCTAAACTCCCACTAGATGTCGTGGGGAGTTTAGCTTTTCTTCTTTCCTCAAATTCTCTCAAAGACAAATTCGTTGTAGTGATTCCAGCGAGACTCTTCCGGATCCATGCCAGGCTTTAGTTCTGCTGATCCACCGGAAGTCCCTGAGCCACAGGATGCAACACATCTGCACAGAGAGAACGTATTAAACTCAATTATTCTGGTGGAAAAGATCCAAAAAATTTTATACTTGAATCCAGCTTCTTGCAAACTGTCAAATGCTTGCTCCAGGAACAAATGCTTGAGGAAGAACCTGCCAGTGTAACGATCCATTGGACCCCGATCTGGATCCCTGCTCTCATTCAGGTTCTCTCCGAATACCTAAAAAATAGATAGAGAGAGAAATGGAAATGAAATCAAAAATTATCTTCCCTCCAGCCCTTAACATAAATTGCTTATAAATCAGCCAAATAATAATTTTTAAGCCAAATCTAATTTTTTCTACTCCGGGCTTATGATAAATCTCTGTTACTCTAACCCCACCCATTTGTCACAAGAAAATGGGGAATTGCAATTTTTTTTAGAGAAAAATTCTAAGTAGAAAAAAATGCACGGAAGTTGATGGTGATTTTTAACGTCTGATTTTTTATTTTCGAGATGAGGTTTCGAGGTCATGAAAAAGTTTTGCTCTTGGTCAGCAGAAAAAAAGTAGGCGGATGATGATGGCATTAATCGAAGGCCATCAACGACTCGAGAGAATGGAGATGAGTACATAAAATTTATACTTTCTGTTGGGAAAGTGGCAGTGAAAATTTTCTAGTGGAATTGTAGCACAAGTAGAGTGTAAAGAGGAGACGAAACGACCGCAAATAATTTTTAAGGGGGGATGGTCATGAGGATTGAGTTTTTCCCTTTCCAATAATCTCAGAGGATGTTATATTTGATGGAATTGCTAATGGAAATTGGGATAGCTCTTCTCTAATGCATTTCACTTGCCATCTCACATTAATGGATACATTGGCTGAGAAATCCTCTGACAAACATCCCATCTCAGGTTTTCTCTTCTTCAACAAGCTATTCATAAAAAGAAGATTTCATTTGGAAGGGAAAATGGCGTTTAAAATGTGCGACTGGGATTAGCCCTGCCACCCCATTAGTCCATTTGGAAAGGACAAGTTTTTGAGAGAGGGGAAATGCCATCTCGTAAAAAAAAACTTTTCTTGATGACGATATGATGATGATGGCGGAGTGAAATTGCTTGTTTTTATGTCCAACACTTGGGGACCAACTCAGATAAAATAATTAGGGAGGGAAACATGTCAACTTGTAAATTGAAAAATCATTCTGAAGAAAAAAGTCGTCTTCTCGACAGAGAGAAAGTGGGACACTCTTCTTTATCGATTGTTGAGGAGAAAGTAGCGGTTGAAATTCAACTGGTTTCCCCGTTTCCCCCTCTAGTCCCAGCTATTCGGCATTAAAGGGGGAATTAGGATGATTAAAACGTACTCTCATGTCTTGCCCTTCCTCTCCCACAACCACTGTAGCGGGAGCGAAAGCGGAGAAAGTTGTAGGAGAAAGTTGTTAGTGGGGCGTTAAATTGTCTTAATGGATTCACAGCATGCATCCACCCATCAATCTTCAATCCTGATCGCCTACAACACATTTCCCATAGCGCAATCCCCTTTATCATCCACTCGGCTTTTATAAACCTCCAAATACATCCAAAAAAACTTTTCATTTACTTCAAGAAAACCCTTTTCCCTTCGAAGAATAATAGAAAGTTGGGAGTGAAATGGAGTAGATGCGAGTACAACTTTTTTCTACAAGAAATTACCACTTCCTGCTTTTAACAAGACTCTCTCATGGAACATGTTGGTTGCGTGTGTGTGCGAAAAGAATTGGTAAGCTTTTAAAGAGTGAAAGAGAGTGAGTGAAAACCACATTATAATTGTTTAATAACGCAAGAAAAACAGATATCGACTCCCAATCATTTTTGTGGCGTGACGGGTGATGAAAAATTGTGAAAAGATTGTAGAGAGAAAGCGCTGCCTCCTCTCTCTCAACTAATCCATGTTGGCTGGCGTAAACTTTTATTAAATCTTTGTGCAACATCAATACACAGATAATGACGTGGGAGTGACGGGATGACAGTGTCGTACAAAAACTCTATTCTTCCATGAATGATTATGGCTTGCGCAAGCTTCTAGCCAGTATGGCGACTGGCTTACCCTTTTCATCTTCATTACTGATAATATCTGAGAAATTGAGTGTGAGAGAAAATGTGTGACGCTGATTGCAACCTGTCACTTCCATCATCATCAAATCTCTCGTCATCCCATCAAATGTGAAAAGGGCCTCTGGAGACATCGCTTGGGAGAGAGAGAGTGACAATCATTCCATATTAAAGCTAATGAGGATATAAGCCCATTCAATTAGCGAGGAGGAAGCTGTCATCCCATTAAAATATTAAGGCCTTTCTCTCTTTTTATCCACTTGGTCATCATCTTCCAACGCTTGCCATTCTCCTAATATTACATTCTATTTATAGCCTTTTGTCTAAAGATCTTGTAATTAATTTCAATCTCTATTCATTACTGGATAGAATCATATCACTTGGCAATTCTCTTTTCACCACTTTCAATAAAAACACCCATCCCATCTCAACTGTCTCGGAGAAAGTATCGAAAAGCAGGAGAGGGTAGAAGAAAGCACTCTTCAAATTCCATTCTACCTTTTGGCCAAAAGGCGGAGAGAAAAAAATCCAATTTTCTCATCTTATCTACATTATTTATGTTATGGTATAATGACGCGCTGATATCCGTCTCCAGTTTCACTTTTTATATTGCCTCACATCAAATTCCCTTTTCCCAAGCCTTTATTGAGCTGAACTGCCAGTTTCGGGAGATATGAAAGGGAGCGATGCAATGTGAGCCTCTCAACCTCTCACTCCTCTTTACTCTCAAAACATGTGAACAGACAGAGCTCACAAAGCTCCTCCATTGTTTCTCTCTTCGGATGGGAGAAGAGAAGAAAAAAATGGGATTGAAATTGGAATTTTTTCAGTCCTCCTCCTCACCCTATATAATATCCAGATACAGAGCTATACACACACACAGAGAAAGAAGGAGAGAAAGAGTGCCTAATGCCCGCTATAAACTGCATGATGAAGGGTAGATGATGATAGAGTGAAACGAGATGGATTTTTATTTCTCTACCCGTCTCCAATTTATATCCACTTTGTAATAAGTCTGGAGAAATATTTCAAAAACGAACGATATGTAGCTCATGGCTCTCTTTTTATTCTTGGCCGCTCTCTTCGAGATTAGGGAAAGGCACAGATGGACTTGCTTTGAGAAGCCCACCTTCCACCACCAGCCTCCAAATTATTTCCAAAACAGACCCTTTCAACTTGTTAATTTCCCCGTTAAATAATAAGAGAGAGAGAGCTTTTCAACTTCACAAAACTTTTTTCTCATGCTCCAGGCTGGAAATTAAAAAGTGGCTTTGTGCTTAAAAGAGAAAGAGCTAAAGCCATTAAAATTATTATTTTTACAGAACTTTTACCTCTCGACAGAGGGCAACCCGTCCGCATACAATGATCCTTGCCAACTTGCGGAACTTGACGTCCGACAGTCCATCCCGGCCAAATGCAAAGGTTCCACGGTAGCCAACAGTTATATAGCCGGATGTACGATTCTCATCTGCAACAAAAAAAATAAAAACGTTATCCAATCCAACTGATATTTGAAACTCAGCTCGTTACTTTCCCGCACAGGTAAAAATGCTGGTGTTTAATTGAAAAGTATATTTTGTAAGAGAGAAGAGCAGTCAGCTCTGTTTACTTTCTCCTTTCTCCCCGCCTTGATGAAAAGAGATAGTCTTTTTAAAGCTTTCCCTCAACTTTCACAATTCCTTCGGCTCAATCAACATCATCACGAGAAAAAAAGAGAATTCCCTCGCCTCCAATTTGTACTCTTTTTCCACCCTTATTTCCTCATTAACTTTTTTCTCGGAAAGAAGAAAAAGCAGGTATGAAAAAAACTACTGGGACAACCTTAAATGAGATAGTGATGAAGGGTTTGACAATTTTTTTAAAAAGAAAGAAGATGATCAAGCTTCACAGATTTTTTGCTCTTTTACAGAAAACTTTTTTCTTCTAGAGAAAAGGAAAGCTGTTGTGGATTAGTTAATGCTGGATTTTTTCGTCAAAAACATGACGCTTTTTATAATGAGTTGTGTACTGAAAAGGAATTCCTCTCTGTGTGATGAAGTGTTTAGGAGTTGTCACGATAAGAATTCCTTTTGTCTCCAAACAGGAATATGAAAGGAGAGGTTTTCCACCATTTTTTCTCTCTCTCGGTAGCAATTTGCAAATGAGTAAAAAGGTAGAGAGGAATGATGGAATGATGGAGTAAAGTGATGTGTTCCATTTCTGTTTTTTCTCTCTCAGAATTTTTTTTTGTATTTCTTTGTCAAGATGTGATGGAGTGGGAGTGCGTCCAAGTGGCTAAAATCGATTTACTTTTCTCTCTTCTCAACAACAACATCAATATTTCCCCACCGAGCAAGTCAAACATAATGGGGATAACAAGTTGGGGAAAGAGAGAGTAATTCCCGATGACAAATATTCAACAATAGTAAATATTCTGGGGGGAAAGAGAGAGAGAGGAAAAGTGAGTGGAAATTGAAAAGGAAAATATTTGGAGAGGATAAAAAAAAGAGAAAAAATAGAAAAAGTCCATTTATCTCAGAGAAAGGAGGTTAGTATTGATCATTTTTGCTGAAAGTCTCTAGATTTTTTCGAGTGGGTTGAAGTAGTTGGGATTCCACCTCAAGTGTCGCGATACACAGGTCATCTCTTTAGTGGACAGTGGTTAAGATTCGGGAGCAAGTTTTTTCTTTAATGGAATGGGGTCAGGCCCTAACGATTGACATGCTCATCGAGAAAATAATGGACAGGTTAGATCCGCTTTCTTTTTTTCGCCTTCCAAAATGTCCAATAAAATATTAAGGAGGCATAGCCATTCAGCCTCGGCTTTAAAATATGAAGGACGTGAATAAATAAATCATATGCCAACTTTTTCTCTCTTCATCTTGTGTGAGGAGAAAGAAATGGGCTTAAGAGTTTTGTATTTTTTTCTCATCTGATGATGACATTGTGGGAGCATTGTTGAGAACCCGTTCCTGGGAAATCCATCAGAGTCGTTTACTCCTATCGAGATAAGTGGGGAAAGCGGATTGAGAAGTAGATTGGCCACTTTCTTGTGTGGAGTAAAGCAAAAGACTTTTTTTTCTCTCGAGGAGAGAGGGTATGTGAGAGGAGAAAAAAAGTGGGAAAGAAGTGAATGTTGACAAGGAGCCGAGAGAGAAAGTACCGACAGCCTACACATCATTTCAATATTCAAGCGAGCGCTACAAGAATGAACACTCATGTTCTGCATAATGCAAGGAAATGGAGGAATATGTTGAGAATAAAAAATGAAAGTGGAATGGGAACAGAGAGGGGAAAATGGCTCAACTTTCTCCTACCTGATTGCTCCTTTTCACACTCAACAATTGCGAAAGCTAATGTGAGGGGAAGAGTGAGAGGGGACTTGTATCGCAATTTTTTTTCTCTCTCGGAGGAAAATAGAATTTCTTAGTGGGCTTAATGATACTAATCCAATTTGTGCGTTTTTCATGCGGAATCATAAAAATCCCAGATATTTTATTGTGAATTTTTGGATTTTTTTTCTCGCACTAAAAGCTCATGAGTAAAAAAAGTAGGTGAGTCAATATCACTTTATTTATAGCTCATAAATGCTCATCCCCTTAGCAAAAAGCGGAGTGACAGAAGCAATCGGATTTTCCTTTTCGAGCAGAGAATGCCATTTTCCAAACAAGTGGCTAAGCCATTCTTAAACTAAATAAATGGAGAGGGAGAGGGCTAAAAAGAAATGGGATTTGGAGTGAGCTCTTTCTAACAAAAAGCTTTCTAGAAAAACTAAACATTTCTTGAGCTCGTATCCCGACGTCATTCCAATTTATAATATTTTCTCTCTTACTTGGGATGGGCCATTGTACTTTCTAGATCTTGCTTGGATGCAATATTCATGGAGAAATGTGACTCGTCATATTTCATCATTTGGCTTTCTCCTTCTCTCAGGCTCAAACACAAGAGTTCCGGTACGTGTCCCATCAGCCGGATCGAGAGAGGGAAATTCCTCGTGCGATATCAAAACCCTTTTCATCTCTCCCACGATCAAAGGAAACGCGCTCCTTTATCATCAACATAACATTACCATTTCTAACTTAACCTAACGCTAATGCTCGCAACCCTTCAAACCTCATTTTTGATGAACAGCCTCTTCCAAAGCTAAAAAAACTACAAATTTCCCTGTGAAAAGAATACGCGCGGGAGAAAGAGAGAGAAAAATAAAAAACATATTTTCTTCTTCTTCTCTCTCTCTCTCTCTCTCTGCATAATTTTTCTGTCAACAACTCTCTCCTTTTGCTCTCTCAACTTACTCTCGAGGAATCTGAGTAGGCCTTCAAGTTGGAAAAATTCCGCTTCCGCTCGGAGCCTCGCTTTCTCATGAAAGTTTTCCGGTAGAATAACAGTCTGGTTGCGTAAGTAGTCCAAGATGTAGCGGAAGAGGATGCCATCCCTGTCAATAAACACTTTTCCCTTCGAGTCCTTTGGAACCCCGTCCGCACCTGGGAAGAAAAATGATTCATCTTTTAGCAAAAAGAATTTCGAAAGACTACTCATCCGTTGAGATATTACCGTGTGCAAACATCTCTGCAAGTTTCCCCGGCTCTCGTCTCACAGTAGCGAGGGTAGTGGCGTAGAAGACTCCGCCGACATTGAACTCGACAACGTGGTCGTTATCCATTTTCAAAGATTAATTTTTCCAAACAGATTTCAACTTAAAAGGACTAGCCTTCTTCCCAAGCTGGAATGAATCGCACTGAAAGACTGGGCATTACTCAAAAACAACTTTGCGGTTGCCCAAATCCTAGAGAAAAAAACAAAACATCAGCTCATTATCCCCATAAAAAAGCTAAATCCAGTTGAGCCCTCATCATTCCACATTTAGGGGAGGATTATTGTCCATTCTACAAATGGTCTAATGGCAAAGTAAAGAGAGGACTCAGCTTTTCTTCCCATTCAAAAGGAAATGCCTGGGGCGAGAGGAAGCTAGAGAGGAAAAGAGAGACGGACTAAAAGCCCAAAAAAAAACTTTCTCTCTCTCCAAATATTGTCATATATTTGTGGGAAAAGAGTGAATGGAATGGTGGGAGAGGTGAAGTGAAAGGAATTCCATTTGGGAACTCCATTTCCAAGGTGTCGGCTCAGAGATCATTTGATTTAGATATTTTTATCTAGGAAAAAAGAGAGAAAGAATATTATGGTTAGAAACTTTCTTTTGTCTCTCCCATTCCTAGACTTTCTCCCTTCTCCTCCTCTTATCTTTTGCAAAGTTGGAGAAAGTTTATGAAAAGGATAATGATTGCATTGTATATGGTTGCTCTGCATTCTACAAGTAAAAAAAAAAGATGGAGATTTCCACCAACTTTTTTTCACTTTTTCCTCCATCTCTACAGAGAGAGGCTTTCGTTGGGAAATAGCATCTGTTACGACGTCACCAAATTTATTTTTAGTAGTGAGCCTGAGAGAGAAAGCCCCAGCTCCCAAATCCCTCTTATTGTTTCCACTGGGAGAGGAGAGGATTGAAGGAGAAATCATTTTAAAATATTAACAGCCATTCAAATACTGTGGTTTTGATGGGGACGTCAACATTTGGAGAGAAATGGAGAAAGTTGTAGTGAAAAAGCAGTAGGGCTCCTAGGAAGCGGAAGGGAGCTGATATCGAGTTTAATAACAAGTTTCATCTTGCTTCTTCTCTCCCTCTTTGGGAGAGCGAGCTACAAGTCTCATAAATTAATAGCTTCATCCCAGAGCAGAGGAAAGTTGTCACCAACAAAATGGATATTATCGCTTTGTCCACGGAGAGAGCGTACTCAAAACTCTCAAAACTCTTGTCCAACTTGGGAGATACTGAAGTACGAGGGTTATTTGCACACTTGTCTGATTGAAAATTTTGAGGAGTGACCTCCTAACAAGAACGCTTCTGCTTCTGCTCTTGACACCAAAATCAATAGAGAATGTGTCCATCTCTTGGAGAGAGAAAGCGTGGACCGAAAACCCTCCTACAAAGTTGGAAACTTGGCAAAACATTCAGAGCTTCGCTCTAATCTTCATTACTCGACTCAATTTTAATAAGTGCTTTTACACATAATTCTAGAAGAACGCTCTCATTTCTCACTTTCTAGCAAAACTTTCTTCAAGCTTGGGAAGAGTTGCGCGGTCTTGTATTTTTTTAACCCATTTCAAAAATATCTTCTTCCTCAAGCAAGAGTCGAGAGCGTAATCGCATTACTAAAATCTCGGGCAAGTTGATTGCTAGCAAAATTGACAGTTTCAATTCCACATCTAGAGATACATTCCATTTTTTCCACTCTGAATAACTAAACTCGCAATTGCACTCTAAACTCGGATAAACATTTGGAGATTTGGAGGCAACAAGTCTTGTGAGCCTCGAGGGATAAAAAGTCTCCTTTCCTTAGCTTGAAAATGACTTGCAAGAAATAATATATTTCTGGAGCGGGTGCTCCAGATTTTTTTTTGATTTTTTTCCGTCTTATAAAATCTTTTTTCCAGCAAAACCTAGTTGATAGCGCCACAATCCTCATCAGCTCTATAAATCTCGAGATAATTATCAGAGGTGGATTGTAGATTGACTGTCTCGTGGGGAGCGGGATGGTGGACATAAATCGTCGTGATTTATAGGCTGTGTCCAATGTGGGGTCGAGATAAAGGATAATGGAGTGGACAGTGAAGCTTGAGCAGAGTCTGTAAGCTCACCTCTTTCATCTGACACCGTATCCTAACACTAAGCTCATAAAAATGAGCTTGAGAAAAGGAAACTACAAGTCTAAATATCCAGGGTAATCCAATACAGGGTCATTTCACACTTGAAGGGTAAAAAGGTGAAATTTAAGAATAATTCACAATGGAATTTGACTAGTCCCTTGAGCAGTTGTGCATATGTGGCTAATGTGATGGGTTTTATGAGTTCAACTCTGAACTGCGTGTCACCCACAAACCTCTATGGTTCTCATCTGTTCCAGGTATTCTTTTAAATCGATTGTTCCGGGTAATAAAAGGAGGTGTGGAGCCTTGTCTCTCTCTAATTAACTGGGATCGAGTGTGTCTAATGCCGAAGGGAAATCAATGAAGTCAAAGACGATTAAGCCTTGTTCCTCCCGAAGAGAGGTGGAGGAGGCTGAAGAAAATTGTAAAGTAATGGTAGCCATTCTCTCTGCCATATGGGGAAAGATGTTGCGCTGGGGCTGCAACCGGAAGGGGAATTCCCTTTAATAATTTACGGGGAAAATGGAAAATGGCAAGTGTTTTGCTACTTTGCCATATACTCTTCTAGTCTTTGAAGGAGTGGCTCCTACTCTCTCTCTCTGTGTGTGTACCCGGCTGGGAATATCCAAAATAGAACGAGGCTGATTTACGTGCGAGCGCCATTAGAGAAAGAGAAATAGAGAGAGAGAGAGGAGGAGAAAGAAAGGGAGAGAGTGCTCCACACTTTATTTTATGGAGGGAATAAAATTCGCATACAGCCACATTTTACACTTACTTTACAACCGAATCAAGTAGACTCTTGGAAACTACGCTTCCTCACTCGCATCTAGGCAATTCTAATAATTGCCGCAAAACTCTGCCTTTGTCTCCTGCCATGTGCCATGTGCTGGAGAGATAGCAACAGGAATTGATCTGCCATTCCCACATCCTCCAAACACTTGTGCCTCTACCTATTCCACTCAAAATTGGGGTAATGCGACATCCTTGAATATTGACAAAATGTCTTTTATGTAGAAGAAAGCGGCAAAAGCGATGTGCGATCTCCTCCATTTTTAATGAGACTCATCGGCTCCCACTGTGAGGACGCCCATCGAGACCCATAAATAAATGGGGAGACAGACACAAGTCAATCTCACTCGCTCTAGAGGAAGTGTGCAAGAGTTCCTCTCCGAACTCAAACAGTTTACCTCAAAGCAATAACTTTTTTAACAGTTTCAACGGCAAATCTTACGGGTTGTAAAAATGTAAGAGGAGAGGGAAAGAGAGAGAGAGTATCTAGTGACGCGATCTTCCACTTCTCCTCCCCCGGCAATTCCTGAAACTTGCTGCCAAAAGTTGGAACAAGTTTAATTGTATTTACAAAACGGATTCGGAAATATCCGGTCTTGCTTCCGTCAAAACCTCTCCGATTTGTCTCTAGTTAATTGACTTTCTTGGAGAAGCTATAAGACGAGTTGAAGCCATAAAATCTGAGAGAGCTCTCTTTTCTTTCTCCGTCTGTCTCCGTAGTTTTGCGGATTTCCCCCTCTCTCTTGGAATGATTAAGCTTGTGCCATCACTATTATTATCTTGATGAGGATAATCAAGCGGATCCCTTTCCCAACTCTGGTCATTAATAATCCTCGTTCCCCATCCACTTCTCTAAGGGCTCACCTAGAGGAGACAGGAAGGGACTGAACCGGAGTTAATCACCTTCGTTTCTTCACACACACGCAGAGAGAGAGATTAAAGGGAGCCGTCTTAAATTAAAATAATGGTAGGGGGCACAGAACGCTCCCCATCATCATCATTCATCCGTATTAAAAGCATTCAATCATTTATCGGTTGGGCTGGTGTGCGGTAGGCCCATCTCCCTCTTCCATTTCTCATCCAGAAAAAGGAACGACCGCGATAACCTCCCCTGAAAAAAATGCGGTTCTCCATCTCGTTTTCTGGGCTCCTGCTCAACTCTAATTGAAAAGGGAAATGTTATGATGGAGGTGGAGGGAAAGGGAGAGAAAGCTAGAGAGTAACCCTAATGAATGATCGATCCCGCATCGAGCAACCGCTGAATAAAAAGCTACTTTCTCTTTCTCTCCTTTCTCCTCCACTTTCTCCTTTTTTTCGCCAAACAAGCTAGAATTTATTAGAAAGAAGAAAACTCTCTCTCTCATGACCTTTGCATTTGCATCGCCTTTTTCTCTCCTGATCCATTCACCAAATTCATTTTTTCACCACCATTTATTTCTCTCTATGCACGAAACATTCTCGAAAAGAGAAAAGATGAATAGGCTCCGCTTTTTCTGAGGAGACAGGGAGAAAAATATCTGCTTATGTGCACCATTTAATTGAGCATTTTTTTTATTAACGAAAAAGTTTTCTTCTCTGAGGCTCTCTCTCTCCCTCTCTCGAACCAGCTCAAGTGGAATAAAACAAGAGGGAAAGAGAGGAAGCTCAGCAAACTAATAAATAAATATCGTTACATGGACAAATAATAGGAAAATCGATACTGAAGGGAAAAAATAGAGAAGCTCTCCAATTTTTCTTTCAACTCTCTTGAATCTCGGTTAGCTTCCCTGTCTATCTAAAACACCATTTCTTTGATCATCCAACCCTTCAATGAAACGTGTTATAAAGTTGAAGAGAGAGAAAAGGGATCCATCCAAAAAGGGTCAGTTGTGTTTGGACGGGTAAAAAAAATCTCATACTCCAATTACTATTTTCCCTTTCCCCCTGAAATGAGTTATTGGAAGAAGCGCTGATTCCTTTTCTTCTATCGATCCAATGATAATGAAGTGGGTTGCATGTCACGGAAAGACAAGGTGAGATTGAGATTGTCAGAGCGTCATCTCACCGCTCAGGGAAATGGGGACAAGTTTCAGCTTCCCTTAGCCACATTTGGATTTGGGGAAGAGAGTGGCGAGGGAATCCTTTTATTTACTTTCATTTCAAAACAAAATCTACTTTTCCACTCCACATCACTCTCACCTCAGCCCAGCGGAAAGGAAATGAGTGATAACGAGACCATCTCATCATGGCCACTATCAAGAGTGGAATTCTCCACAAGAAATTTAGAATGATGATGGGAATGTAAAGTGATACAGGTGATGTTCAACTCTCGTTTCTGAGCAGAAAAAAGTGAACAGCATTTCAAGCTTAATGGGAAATGAGATTGCAATTTAGGAAAATGTGATGATGGAATCACTCCGAGATTGAAATCAGAGTGGGAGTCTCCCACACCCCATTTCATCCGTACCCATGTAGATCCTCCCAAAATAGGATTAGAAAGTGACGACTGCCCAAAACATGTGTAGAGATAAAAGCCATTCAGACTGAAATGGGATGGGAAAAGGAGAGTTTTTATAGAAAAAATCTAATTTAGCTTGATGCGATGATGTAATAGTGAATGAGCTTACACCTTTCCATCTATGAAATAAATGAGATGATTAGCATTTTTTTTTTCAAAGGGAAAAGAAAAATGGCAGCTTATCCCAAAATTATTTTAATGGATGAGCTCCCTTTTTCATTGTGAAAGGACTTTTCCCATAATTAAAACGTAGAGAGAAAGTCGTACGTACACGACTTTTCCCAAGGATGAAAACCACAACAAGTTGTGTAACAAGCGGGGAACTTGTTCACAGGAAAGGACTGAATTGGAGTGTTATTCCCGTGAGAGTTGACTCATCATTCCCACCATATTCCATAAAAAGCCGGGGAAAATCCCAATAATTCCGATTATTTCCACCTTTTCATTACAAAATAATCCTGCTCAACATTTCCCTTTTCGGAGAATGCAAATTAGCTCATTTCCCTCCTATTATTCTCGTCACTAAAAGCTCCTTCATTTCCTAATCATATTTCCGCTCGAGACAGGTGAAAGCTGTTATGTTTGCCCTTATGATTAAAACTTGTTTGATTCTCGCATAGTCTGTGGAGAGAGTGAAAAGGGAGACAACAAGTTGGAAGGGAGATTTTCATTCGAGGAAATTAAAGTGTGTGATATGTGATATGCGTGCGATCATCAGTCAATGACAGGGCTAATATCACGAGCCAATTTTTCACCTCATTTTATCCATCTCATCATCCACCCCATTTAGCCAGAATAAAGGATTGGAAAACAAAAGGGAAGGCGATTATGAGAGGTTTTGCTTAGTGCAACTTGTAGAATCCCATATTTCTCCTTTCTCTCTCTCTCTGAATGAGATGGTATGACAATTTATATTTCTTTTCACACTCTGTTCAGAGCGGAAGGTGATGGGGAGGAAGACAGATGATGATAATGAAAAAGGCTTTTAGCCTCAGCCCCATTTATTTCCCTGAATTTCTCTCACCCATGCTGTGCTAGAGATGAAATGAGAATTGCGAGAAAGGTTATTTTTTTAAGAATAGATTTACTTGTTTTCTTCTTGGCCGCTCTCCTTGGAATGAGCCTTAAGCAAAAAGTCGACAAGGGACGAGGGAAGAGTAAATATTCGAGTAGAATGTGAGTGGAACGTTCCTCTTTCTTTTGCCGCCCAACACTTTTCGTACAAAGTGAAGGGGTCACACTACACCACACTCACTCCCACCACCACCATTAAAATCAATGACAGAGAGGACTTTGAGAGGAGGATGACACTCAACAAAAAAACACTAGCCTGGACCCTGCACACAGCTGGTTCTAAAAAGATCTCTTTTCAAATTTCTCTCCGACCTTACGCCAACAACTTTTGTGTGCACATGAAAGAATAGTCGCTTTCTTTCCAACCTTGTAATAGTAATGAATGTGCGTTCAACTTTTTTTCTCTGAGAGACACTTGTCACATTCTCTGACTCTGTGAGATGAGTTAGTTGTTGTTGTAAAAGTTATTTTTGTGTGGCGCAGCGGGGGTATCCGTCTCCGGGTTTTGCGGGTGGGAAGTGAGGTTGGAAATTAGTGGTTGTCAGTGAGCGTCGTGGACGTCAGAGTAGGATCCTGTTTGGCAGTTGGACAGTGCTGTTGCTTTCTACTTTCTTTCTTGCTTGTCTACGGCTGGTTTAGATTCAGCCGCATTGTTCCAGGTAGTTGTTTAGGGAAGCAGGTTCGCTCACAAACTACTCTGCTTTCCGCTCACAACCCGACCATATATATTCGCTGCTGGTGAAATGAGATTGAGAGAAAGAGTGGAAGAGTGGATGTGCTGGACGCTCCATTTTCCCTCCAACTCGGAGCAGAGAACACTCTCTTCCCATTCCTCTATCCTCTATCCCCTATGCCCTAATGGGAAAGTGAGAGAGAGAAGGAGTGGGAAAGTTGAGCTGCGAGAGTCGAGAAATGTACAATTCTCTACAGCTCATAGCTTCCTTACTGGCAAAGGGAGATGAGAACGATGATGATGATGACGCTCCTCCACACGATCGAAATTTTAGCCAAGCTCAGAGCTCACACAGCTCCACTCTAGAGCTATTTCTCTCTTACGAGAAATCTATCTTATGCAGCTCTTCTCTCTCTCTTCTCTCTCTCGTTTCTCCCAGAGAAATCAGCTCGAGGAATGCATGCGGCTAATCCAGACGGGAGCGTGCTTGGGAAGGAGTAAAGGCGGACTCTCTATCAATCATCGGACTAGTGACCTGTGCACTCTTCCCACTTGTTCCTTCCATCAACAATTTCAAAAGCCAACTAGCTCCAGCCCCAATGATTTGTTGACTTTTCCCAGTCTGTAGGAAGCGCAGCTTTTTTTCTCTTTGCAGCTAGTGATCCGCAAGAGAGAGAGAAAGAGAAAGGGAGAATCGGAGTTGGAGGTAAATTGAGGTTAGCCCGCGAGTGGAGATCATTAGGGAGAGGCTTGCCTCTAAGAAAGTAGCGAGTACACTTGTTCTCCGTGGTGGTGGTGGTGAGTGAAGGGAGCTGATGTTTTCTCGCGGTTGCCTCCAATTTTATGCATAATGTACAAGGAACATGACAGCGAACACTTTCCCCAAAGCCATAAGCTATTTTTCCCCGGCTTCTCCGCTCCACACTGCCTCCCATTAATAAACATATAAAAAGAGTTTAATGGATGGGTGGTGATGGCGATATGGCTCATGTCTCACGATCCTCTCTTCTCCCTCTCTCTCTGTCCCTATTCCTTTCCCTGGCTTTCTCTTTCACTCTTTGAGAAATCGTTGCAGTTAGAATCTCTTGGTCCAGTGGGAGAAAGTGGGGAAGCCAGCTGGTCCATAATGCATTATGGATGATGATGATGGGGACTGAGGATGATGAGATGTTTGGAGAGGGAAAAGGAAAAGGCGAGAGCGATTCCTCCATCCATCCACTCCACTCTCGCCATACGCACACGCATTTAAAAGGATAAAAGGAAGCGCTCCCCATTCCAATGTAATTGATATGGAATGTTTTGGACTAAAGAGCGAGTGAAAGAGAGAGAGAGTTTGTATCAAGAGCACTAGCCCACGTGCACCAGTTCACAGTGGAGCTGGGTAGAAAAAGTTGTCCACATTCCAGCTATCGATCCCTTTTCTTCCAGAAGCTCACTTTTCCCAACTTTTTTTCCACTCTCGAGTAGTGAGTAGAAGGGAAAATGATGATGGGAGCGCTTTCATCCCATCTATAGACTCTCTCACTCTCTCACTCTGATCCTTATCCCAACTTTCACTTGCAACATTGCATCAGGCGGAGGGAGGCTGCACGATCCACAATCCACACATTTCTCCACAGCCAACAAAATATAGGAGCCGAGTCGATGCATTCTACTCAAGTGGGAACGGAGCTAGAGAAAGAAGGTAGAGCACAGCCCATAAAAATATCACAGGAGAAAGCCAAAAGAGTGAGGCAGGAGAAAGCAAGACAAGACAAGAGAGAGAGATGACATGATATGAAAAGTTTCTATCGTTTTCCAACAACCCAGAAACAAGGGCCAGGTAGCAGTGTGCATAGTAAGATGACTCAACCTTACCATTTCTCAACAGTGTAAACAGATGGAGACGGAATTTTTTACTATATTTTTATTTTCCAAACGACTTGTAAAGATAATTAAGTTTTTCTGTCCGGGCCCCCTTGAGCGTATAATGGGAGGGCTAACGCTGTCATCATGATAAGGGAAGAGTAAACAAGATTACAAACTTGCACAAACTTTTCTCTCAAGAAGCGAATATTAATAGGGAGCAATTACTAGAGTGAGCAGCGAGACCCCCACCCATCCAAGACTCGAAGAGAAAGAGAGAGAAAAAAGCAAACTTTTCCTCTCCAAAAAGGAGAACAAAGTTTTCACCCGATAAAACGATATGAAATGGGCAGTGCGAATACGGATCCAATCCAATCGCATAAGTAAAAAGGAATTAAGGGAGAATAATTGCCGTTTTTTAAGGACGCGTTATCCCCTCCCTATTTATTATTTCGTTAGAGCCTCCGGCAACTATTTGGATAAGAAAAGGATAATAGTGGTAGACTAGAAGTTGGAAATGATGAGGTTGTTGGTTCTTTTTTTTCTCTAGCTGGCAATTGCTAGTATTACTCTAGTAGAGAGTGGATTGTAGATGGAATGGGAGTGTGACGCATGAGCCTTCAACCCAAACACAATGGAAATGGAGCTTCTCCTTTTTTAGATGATGGCGACTCTCTCTCCCTCTCCAAACTAGATCAGCATTGTATAGAGGAATGCGGGATGCGTTAATGCAAGATGAGAGAGAGGAAATGATGAAAATGGTTGAAATAGTTCTATTCCCATTTCCTCTCTAGTGTACACCTGGATGGACAACGAGGTGGAAGTAGAGATCCTCTGGAAAAAAAATTACGAGCGACACCATTAAAATTTTGTAGCTCCCCATTTCTTTCACTGAACCAAACAAGAAAAACAAATATGACAGCTTTCCCTTTTTTGCGGTTGATTGAGCGCCATTCTCTCTCTGAGAGAGAAAAAGTTGGAAATTCTTTGCAATTCTCTGTGGCAATATGGCATTGCATAATTTTATTATAATGCCTAATGAATGGGAGAGGAATGGCTTGTCTTTTCAAAAAATAAAAAAAAAAACTTTTTATGTCTCATGACAGCTCTCTTTCCCAAAGGGGAAACAAATGGACTTGCAAAATATCATCTGAGTGGAGCAGAGAAAAAACTTTTTTTTTCACATGTTAATTTATGGAGAAAATGCAAAAATATGGAATGGATAGAATCACTAATTCAGCACAATATGTTCGGAGAGACTAGAAGAAATTGTTTTCGACTCTAATTCTTTGGCAAAAGTTATATTTAAAAAGGGATAGAGAAGAGAGATCGATCAAGTGCTACACTACTTAATTAAATTAAGTACAATTTAGAAATTCATATAAAATATTAGATGTGTCGATCTGAATTAGGGAAGGGAAGGTTTTGCATTAATTCCAATGACAGTTTTGCAGGGCATCTTTCTGATTCCAGAACCTTTCCTTTGTTTCTGCAACGTTTAGTTGAAAACGTTTGTACAAGCAATGTCAGTTACCTAATTATCCTTCTCAAGGAATTTACCTTCCTTCTGGATAAGACCATAAAGCATTTGCATATTGATTTCTTGACTACTTTTATGTGCAAGTAACGATAAGTTTGGATTTTTATACGGAGCAGTTCAGAGGTTAGCTTAAAATGCAAATTTATCATCCCTTTTGTGACATTTTTCATCGGACTCGTTTCCACCCTGACGATTCTCATCATTCACGTTGTCCACTGAACAAAAAGGGGATTTGCTTTTCTCTCTCTTGGAGACAACGGCGAAAATAATTTGATGCGAAGTCAACAAAGCATACCTAATAACATTATTATTTATGGTTTCATCCTACAAAATACTTTCGCTGTGGAATTAGAAGAATAAATCGTCTCCGCATATTATTTGCATGAGAATACCCCAGCCCATTTCTCATTGGGACATGGCTTATCCCTTTTGTGGGGAAAAGGTCGTACTAAATCACTTCCACTTCCTCCCAACAAAGAAAAGCTGGAATGAAAGGGAGAAAAGAGAGAGAGAGAGAGAGAGCGCGCGAGGACAAAATTAAATTATTTGTACGTTCCCCGACTCCCAAACGGAGGAAAATGACAACATTATTATCTGCTGTTGATTAGGAGGATGACCAAATACAGAGAGAGATGCCCAAAAGGACAATTACTATAATAGAAAAATTCGAGTTGAGGAGTAAAAAGGGTTGGAATAATATTTTTGAATAGTGTCTGGAGAGAAAAGGTCTTGTTAGAGAAGCACGAGTGGAGCCAAGAGGAACAAAACTTTCTGGTCAGCAATAAAGAACGTGGGATGTGCTAAAAATAGCAAGTGATGGGAAATTGGGAAGGCAATAAAAATTAGAGATGAAATCAATTGCAAAAGTTGGACAAAGTTTTCCTTTTTTAATCCTCTCAAACATCAACATTTTTCCAATCTTAGAAAAAAATGCGGATTTGACTTAGGAGAAATGTGAAGGCTGTAAAGAAAGTGTGGAATAAATGGGGTGTGTGTGTTATTGAAAGAGAAAAGTGTAAACTTGACGATTCCCTTTGCTCGAGTGGCGAGTCCATTTTATTTGGAGGCGAGAGCGAAAAAGACAGAAATAATAATAGAGAAGAAATACATTTTTTTAGGTTAAAGATGCGCTTATTTCTTCACAAAGCATTCCACTCCGTCATCCCATTCGACTCTAGATAGAATTTTTTTTCTCTCTGGAACACTATTATATGAAATATTTTTGTGAGATATTGGCATTTTTGAGTTGCCACAATTGCCTCGTTTTTTTTTCTCTTTGAGAGAGGACGCGAGAAAGAGAGAAAGCTGCTGATTGACTCCATTTTCTCTTACGCTCACCGACCAAACAGCGAGAGAAATAGGAGCGGACAAGGAGTGTTGAGAAGTAGATTGTGGAGACTTGGAGTGCTCCCATATTATTCCAGATATTATGCGGTAAATGATTGCAGGGTGACCATGCATGAAGGAGAGAACTGTGAAATTTGCAGACTCGCGAAAAAATATTCAGCTCTAGTCAACACTTTTTTCTCTCCAGAGTCTCGCATCTCTTGGGAAAGAGGGAAGGAGAGAGCGAGTGGGAAAGAGAGAGAAAGCAACAACTCAAACACAAAAAGCTCCTTCTTATCTTCTAAGCTTATCATAAAAACTAATGTATGTGTAAATGCCAGCGAGTTATCATTATCATATGGGGCTGATCAGCTCGTTACTTTCCAAACGAAAATCCCTTTTTATGTAAATGTCTATGTTTATAAAAAGGGAAAGCGGATACTACCTCATTATCCAAAGGTTCTAGAGAGAAGTACGAGAGTGGGGCTGGGTGAGACCCAGATTTATGGAACAGCTGGGGAATGTATGCCGATAAAAGGAATTAGGTTGGAAGGTACAAGTTTGGATTTGGGATTGCTCTTGGTTTTTGGAATGAATTTGGGATTGGATTATCTGCGTAAGAAGGAAATATTTATAGTTATTTATTAGAGAAAAGGATCTAGATTCCTTTCTCCTTTTTGACATGTGTGGAGGGAGGTGGACTCTAAATTTGCATAAGGGGAGAGGAGAAAACGGATAGTCTCCTGCCATTTCACTTTTTTTCTTGAGCTGATCCCTCCATTCCTTATTCATGAAGACTAATCCAATCGTAAAGGCAAGTGAAGGGAAACAAGGGAGAGAGTGGAAAACGCTGTTGTTCCACCCACCGACACTTGTTCCCTTCCACAAGACGTGCAATATGCTCACAACTGGAGACAACCCAGCTCCCACGTCACTCACAAGCCCCAAACGGATTACGGACGGAATAACAATTCCATGTGCACAACGAAAAACTTAAACGTTTTACCCATCATTTCCTCTGTTATCTTTTAATTATTTTCTCAACCGCTTTTCTCTCTCCCGTCGTTTTCCTTTTCATGAAAAACGTTTCTTATTTTAAGCTAAACTTAAACAAAGTAAAAAGTACTTTTACATTTGCATAAAACTTGCGAAAAGTACCTTAAGCTTATCATGTTTAGAAATAGCAATGTTTCCGATATTTTTTAGTATAAAAGCAGGTACTTGCCCACACCACTCGTTATTTGCTATCAAGCTTTGCTACTGTCAAGTTTGACTCTGCTTAATTTTTTCCACTTTCCTCATTTGTACTGAAAATGGCGCCAAGAAAAAGGATGCTGACCAGTCTTCAGAGGGACTCTTCACCCAACTCAATCATTTCCTGAAGACGAAATCTCCAAAGGGCACACCCATTTATAGGATGACTGAAGCCAGAGCAGATAAAGTGGCCGCTTTTGTGGACGAGCATCCATTAAAGGACCCTTGCAACCCCCCTCCTGCTTCTTGGTGCAGAAAACTCATCGCCAACCTATCGCAGAAAAATTGGAGGATGACTGTCAAAGACGTGAAGACTTGGCATAAATATTCGCCGCATCTTTTTAAACCCGTAAGTATTTTTTTAAATACCTAATTATTGTTAAGTTCGTTTTTTAGTTTCTTTTTTTTAATTTTAATTTTATTTCATTTTCCAGAAAGCCCGTGTGGGGTCGCCTGCTTCATCAACTTCTTCGGATGATTCAGACAAGTCGCTTTTCACTCCAGTTCTTGTCAAAACTAGGCTGGCAACCTCTTCCAGACCGGGTCCATCTTCCCCAATTGATACTGACGATGATGAAGTCGTAGTCGTGGATGTTGTTGTGAAGAAGCCAGCTTCAAGCGTCCCCATATCATACACATGCCGTTATGGAAAGACACATGAGCTATACCAGTCACCCTTCGGAATTGCCACGGCCACGGTGTTCTCTACAAATCAATCTTAACTAAATGGATAATCTATCAGGTCACAGGTCCTCGACGAATCGCTCCTCTTTAAAATACATTTTCTGTATTCCATGTACATTTTTTTCGTACATTTTCTTTGTATTTTTATACAAAATATTTTATCCTCGCATTAAAATACTTTTAAAGCATACTTTTACCTGGTAAATCTCGCATTTTTATTACTCCATTTCATAACGACCATAACGATTTTATTGTCAATAAAAATGTCACGAAGAAAAAAAGCTGATAAAAAGCCGTCAGCCCTTCTCGTCAGTGGTAGGAAAATATTTTTCATAAAATTCTCATTGCATAAGCGATTACACATCACTCTGAATAGCTGGGAAAGGGTGCACCTGTTCCTCATCTCTGCATCTCTGTCCATCCCCAACTCGTTTCATTGTTTCTCTCACTCTCTGAAAGAGCTGTTGTTATGAAAGATTTTTTCTTGACAGGATGTGGCTAGCGCATAGAATCATCCTCGCCCGTTTCTCTGAGCGAAGCAGGTTATTTGAGTACCTGTACAGGTATTTCATAGATGAGCATAGTGAGGATGAGGAGGTGGACCACCCGCACTTGCAAAACAAGTCAATAAAATCTCTTCTTATTTTCCTTTGTGAGTTACAGGGATTGATATTTCGTGACAGATTCTTTGTGACAATGTCGGAGGATGAGTTTGTCGCCAGAAATGTATAAAATTTCGGAGGAAGACTCGCAAGACGAGGAAGTCGTTAGTTCTAGGCAAGGCCAAGGCATAGCTTTGAAGCTGGAGCCTATCCCTACAGACTTCCGGAGTTGGAGGAGTAGACAAGAAGAAGAAGACGAGGATGATGATGAATGGCCTGAGCCTCCAAACTTTGAAAGGCTTTGCCCAGAAGGCATGTCTTGTGAAGGGAAGGATAATACAAGAACGTTCAAAAATCGAGGTTTGCTCTTGGCCGGCAATAGAACTTGTTTCCAAGTCAATAGTTTGGAGGAATGGCAAGAGAGCAATTCAGACTCTTACTTGTCCAGCGAAGAGAGGAGGAATGGGGTTGGCTCACCACTTAATAATAATCAGTTTATATCAAAAACATATTTTGGAGACCATCTAGGAGAAGGGATTACGTCATTTGATGGGAGGAACGTGGGGAGGAAGCTTCAAAAGAGATCGAGACGAAGGCCTTCGTTACCAGGCAGGGAGTCTAGTTCTGGCTCTGATTACTCTGAATCGAGTGAAGGAGAGAATTTGGGTGCTAATTGTAATGAATGTGTGGAGGGAAGGGAGCGGAGTAGGGAGAGTTCGTCGTCAGGAGACGAAAGTTCATACTCGGGATCATCCCAAGAATATGATGATTATGATGACGAGGAAAATGAATACTTTTGTGATATGGGAAAATACCTGTGAGTAAATAATTATTAAGTAAAAATTAAGTAGATTTGATTATCGAGACTAAAGTAACGAAAGCATTTAAATTTTTTCAAGGACCGAGAATGAAATGGAGTCAAGCACGAATTCGAGTGGAGACCTGTTCGTGGTTGAGTACGCTGCAGATTCCGAGCCAATTAGGGAGTCCGGGGAGAGGAGGGAGAGTGAAGAGGGAGCTCCAAGTCAAGTGGAGGGTGAAGAGGAGGAAATCCAATCTAGGAATGGAGACCCACCTGCACCACCAACTCCGGCCATACATTTCCAGAAATCGGGCAAAGGAACAAAAGCAAAGATTTCGCGGTTATTGAAGCGTCGTCAAGACACAAATGCTGTTGGAGCGGAAGTGTCCATCTCACCTCAAACTTGTCAACCTGAGCCCTCATCCTCAAGCCAAGTGTTTGGGGAATGTGTTGAGAATCAATCAAAGTCTCAAGTGTCAAGTCCGTTCGGGGGCATTAAGCAGAAGGTCATGCATAGCTCATCAATCAGCCAAGTGGAGAATGGTGGGGGTCGAGAGAAAGTGTTCCGGTTCAAGGATGAGGATGGTGGAGAGGCGAGAACTGTGTTCCTTGATGTTCCACAGAGTAAAGGAGCCAACTTGGGGAGACGGGCCACGTTGATTGAAAGCATTCTTGGAATTGTTCCAGGCCGATTTTCCACACCTGTTCCTCCCTCTTCGCATAGTGGTGGAATAGAGAAGACCCAAGATAGGATTATGGTCGCTGGCTTCCTCCCTGATGGCCTTGCTTCACGCTACCGACGCATTAAAATCGGTAAACCCCTTTCCATACAATTATATAGCGGAGAAAGAGAGAAGAGAAACCTCAGCAGCCACCTTTCCACTAGTTTCCTCGCAGCCAAAAAGCTGTTCCCCTTTCATAAATTTTGATGGAAGCGGAAAAGCCACGATAAATGTTTCCATTGTAAACAAGTAGTTAAAGTTGGGCAATTTAATGTCCAAATATCTTTCCATGAATAGTCGAGTGGCAGGCGAGCCATAGCCGTGGCCATAGTCCTCCCTCTCTCCCTCTCTATATAATTGCATAATTAATAATATTTTCGAGATGGGGAAAAGTGATGAGAGAATAGGGGAAGGTTATACGCTCCTGGCGAAAACAGTCCTCACTACTCAAACTCCCTCAATTATTCAGCCCTTTGCCCTCCACTTGACTCTCATGGCAGGAGAGGAAAAAGGAGGAAAGCCGTTATGAATTCTGAATGGGATAGTGATGAGACGAGGGAGCTTCATATCACCCATTCCAATCATAAATTAGTGGGAAAAGGTGGAGAAAGTCGAGTTTTTAGGACCTCAATAAAACAGCGATATAGCTCATGCATCACTCTCCAGTGGGAAAAGTTTAATCTCAAATCTCTCTTCCAAAACTTTTTAATTCTCTTTTAAAAATTCTAGGCGACTGGTTGCAGTCCGTTGATGACATTCCTGTCGACCATTCCAATGCAGATCAGGTCCTTAGCTCAAGGTCAATGTATGGCAAGCGAAGGACCCAGTTCGAGACTGAGTATTTAAGGGTAAGTGAAAGGGGAAATGAAGCGTGTGTAAATCCAGACGGTCATTTCGCTTTCTCAAGGGGAAGGAAGGGTTTGCGAAAGTTGTTTTTTGCTCATGAGGAAAGAGAGGAGTGGAATGGAGTGGTTGTTCGTGTTGGAGGAGTGAAACAACCACTAATTACCATGTTGGCTGTTGGCATTTGAGCCAAGCTTTGGATCGCTTTCTCCACTAATCTTGGCGTTTGAAAGCTTTGTTCAGTTTTCTGCCGTGTTTGCTTTCTCCTCCCTCGGCCCTAATGAGCGAAGAGGTTGGTAAGAGGAAGTGAGCTAATTGATCAACTCCGAGACGTCCTCTCTTTCTTGCAGTGATGAGCTCTTAGAAACAATCAATCAGAGAAAGAGAAAGATGTTTGACAACTCTCACAAGAGAAAGTCTGAGCAAAGCTTAATTCGCTTTCGTGTCCGTCTCTTATCACCTCATTCTCCAGCTATTCCAGAGTATCTATTAATTAGCTTTTGATAGTGGAGAATGGAAACGTAGACATTTATTCTTGAATAGGTTTGAAAAGATTGATGAGGATGGGGTATGGAGATAGCTAGCGGGAGGGATCCACTCTCCCCGTGATAAATGAGAGTGGAAGTGAGATAGCAACTCTCAAACCTCTCTATTTACACTCCACTTTTGGGAGGATCAAACGTTCTTTGTTTACTCCGAGAGAGAGATGAGGTAGTGAGGAGCAAGCACTTTTGCAAAACTCACTTCTCATTAACAACCAAATCGATATGGAGTGGTCAACAGAACCCAATTAATGCTCTCCTTCTACTCCTTCTCTTTCCTCTCTCCAACTCTATTTGCACAAACTATTATGAATTGATTGATGCTTTCTCTCGTTGCAGTTGAAGCTCGTCCTGATAAGAGTAGCCGGTTGTATGGTTTCCCTTCCCCCAAACGAGGTAAACAAAATATTCTATTTCGGTGTAGAAGAATGTGTGCATTTTTATTACAAAGCCATTTATTTCTTTTTCTCTGTTCAGAGCGAGTGGCCACCGGTGAATAGAAGTAGGGAAATGCGGTGGAGCTCGGTAAGCCCTCACGTACAATCGAACGTTGCCATTCTCTTCATTTCGAGTGGGAGCGAGGAACCAAGCGCAAATGACATGACCTCCGATGACTACCCACAAACATCAGCTTGTTCAAAGGTAGCTAAAAACGTATTCATTTTCAATTACTTTCATCCCACAAATAAATCAGCGACCTCCAATCGCTATCAATGACAGAAAAGGGTAATAAATCAGGAAATATAGATCAAACATGTGGGACTCGTGCCATGTCTCTGGTCTGGTCTCTACAATCACCTTCATTAACCAATGCTTTAAGTCAATAAGCTTTCTTCTTGGGGACGGGGGAGGAAGGGTTTAATCCAAATGGGTGTACACGGGCTCCTATGTATATGCACGCTCACATTGTTTTGGAATGTCTCACGAGACTCATAAAATGTAATCCAGCAGAGACATGACAAATTGAGCTGACAAGGCAGGAGCTTCTCCTCCATATGGATCACATCACGTCACTCACCTCCTGCTGGGGATACAGATTGTCACCAGCCCCCACTTGGGATTCATGTGGGGCCTCCTTTAATCATCTTTTCCTCGGGGAAAACATATTCCCGAGAATATTTCTAGAGAGAAAAAGAAACGCGAGAGAATTAAAACGAGTTTGTTTTTCAGGAAAAGTCGAAAGACGTCGTCTTCTCTTGGCCCAAAGAATCAGACTCAAAGCTTGTTAAAGCATTGGCCGCGTCACAAGGAATCTTCTCTACTTTATATAGACTCTTGAAGGACGTTACTGGATCGCATCCTATTGTGTAAGAAAAAATGGAGAAAAAATGAAAAAATGATGGATTTCGCATTTGCTCCTCCAAAAAATTTCATTTTCATACACGTTTAACTTTTACAATAAAAAATGGAGAAATTTCTTTCTTGCCTCGTTAGAGAAAGTGTTGGGTTGGTTAAAGAGCGGAAATTTGTTTACTTTTCGTCCCTTCTTGGGATGGGATGAGAGAGAGAGAAAATCATTTTTTCTTCTCCTGTCAGAAATGCTGATAGAATTAGAAAAGTTTTTTAAAAAAAATAAATGATTTATGAGGATTTTTTTGCAACTTTTTTTGAGAGAGAAATGTCAAAAGCAATTTATAATTGTTAGGTCAAAGGTCGTGATCGATGACTGCGAGCTGGACGTGACGTATAAGAGTGATGACGAAGGGAAAAGTCTTTTGCTTGTCGCAGTCGCCACTTCCCTCTCTACATTTAGTATTGAGCAGAAAGTGAAAGCGAGTCCCTCAACAGGACCGGGACCTTCTCCACCATCAGAGGGGAAGAAGAAGGAGAAGAAGATAAGATGGTTAGAGAAATACTTTTAGCAAGAGAAAGGCGATGGTAATAATTGTAATAAAAATTTTCAGGCGTGAGCCGCAAACAGGAGGGATCCGAGTTAGCAGCCGGGTAATGAGTAGAATTGAAACGTTGCTCAACTACCAATTCGGCTCTTTGGCCAGGTAACTTTCTAAGTTTAATGGTAATTGCTACCCCCCTCATTTCACAAAGTGGATGTGACTATCCCAAAAGCCTTTTCCCCAAAACAATTTCCAACAAATGACTAGGCCATCTTTTGAATAAGAATATGTAGGGCCACTATCATCATAGTCATTAAAGGAACAACAAAAACAACAACTTCTCTTCTCTCCAAGCGAAAAAGTTTTGAGAGAGAAAAGTGGAAAATAAACTGATACTTCTCTCTCTATCCTTTGTCCTTGTCATCTTGTCTCGGCCCCACTTTGTCTCCTCTCAACACTCAAATCAGCCCGGAAAGGGAAAGTCTCTTCGTACAACTTTCACTCCTTATTATTTCCTCTTTTCTTAGGCGATCCTCAAACCTATTTTTAGAGAGTAAAATTGCTTAATTTTTTTCTTCCTTTTCTCCAACTAAAATGTAGATGTTTAATAGGGGAGAGAAAGGAGATGTTTTTTCTTCTTTCTCTCAACTTAATACTTGCTTTTCTACAATCAGTTTATGAGCACGTTTTTAATGGATGACATGTTTCCTATTATTAATTACTAATTCTATTCTCTGTCCTGTCCTCTAGGGCTTTCAAAGAGGGGAATAGGGAGGGAGTGAGCCGTCTCCTAACTAATTCCATTTCCGCACTGAATGACCTCTCCGAGGAGTTCCTCTTTACACAAGTCCCCGGCAACTTTCTCCGCTTCCCTAACTCGATTCGGGTAAGTATAGAAGATAAAGCAGAAGAGACTTTCTCTCTTTCTCTCGAGAGGACAAGATGAACTTGCATTTTATTGCTTGATTGGAATTCTTTTCAGAGTGGGATTGACGACATCCTCTATTCATTCGAGACGTCAGATGTACTATCTACTAGTGGCAATAATCCAAAGGTTTTCTAAAGAAAAATAGACTTTCTCTTTCTTTCTCTCTTTCTCTGTAGCTTTTCTTACGGATAATTTTTTTCTTTCTTTTTTTGTTGAAATAAAGTCGGGATCGAGACGGTCAAAAGAGGAGCGAGTGTTCCACTGCCACGGCAGCTGTTTAATGTACAAGGTACGTGCTAATCCTCTCAAACTCTCCTTTTCATCTACTTTTTAATGACCCAATTAGAAGGGCTCACGTGCTCCGTTGACTTAACAGGGGAGAGAGTTAAACTCGAAAAAGATTTAGTGTGGGAAGTGATGCGTGTGCTGTGGGAAAAATGTTCAAGAAATTCTTTCCCTTTCTCCTTCTCTCCCTATTATTTTTTTTCTGGCGAAAGCTAATGGAGTGGAATTTTTTTCAGGGAGAGCTCGTCACTTGCCACCTTGAGAATGAGCTCGCATCCGATTTCCATGGGTGGTGGAGGACTCAGCTCGCGCTTTGGGAGGGGATCAAGCGGAACTCGTTAGAGAGGTGGAAGCCCATCTCCCGTTTGCTTCTATGGCAGAAGACGTGCATTAGAAGTGGTCAAGAGAGGAGACCGAGGCAGGAAGATGGGGAACAAGAAGATATGCTACCCTCCTTCTCCGCTCTTGTCGGAATTGTGAGTAAATAGGGGAAATTTCACAGTAGATTGGGCTCCCACTACTTCTGACTTTATACTGATGGTCTAAACACCTTGTCTTTTTCTCTAGGGACATTTCACGCTTGGTTTCGTCTTGCAACATTTCACAGAGTGTGGGTAAGGCTGGATTACATTTTAAGAGGTGGACGAGCACAAGTTAAAACTGTTTATTTAGGCAAATGGGACCCGACCTAGGATGGCTGAGAAGGGCCCTAGCAACCCTGGACAGATTGTATCAGTCAGGGCTAAGCAGGAGCCTTGAATGTTGGCTGGAGAAGGAGGAGGAAGGAGGTGAAGACTTTGTTGAGCTTAGTGGGGCTTCCTCGCACAACCAGAACCATCCCCACAACCATTATCAAGTTGCTGGTCAAGAAAAGTTTTCAAACTCGTCATCATCGAGTAAGCCTAACTCAAATCCTCTCACTCAGCGTAAAAAACTTTTACAATAAAGTTGAAAGAAATGGTAAAACTTTGCGAGTTTCATGGCGACGTGTAAACTTGTTTAAAGAGATTGGGAAAAAGCTTTTTTAATCCGCTTACATTCTATCGGGGAGTAATGAGATTTACTGGGCTTTTTATAGAAGTTTCGAGTCAACCGAAAAAGTCTCCGGGCACCAGCAGCATCCTTAAGAACTCGGATCCTCCGCCTTGTCCAGTGCACGCCGGAAGTAGTGGATCATCTACTTGTACGTGTGTCTCATCTAGTCCAAAAGGGTTGGGTTCGCCCTCGACGTCATCTTCACAGCAGAGCTTACTCGGAAGCGGTGTTCGCTCCGGCCTTATCGCTGCGATGGACGAAGCCATATCAACTGGTCATGAAAACCCAATGGATTCAGACGAGGAAGAGGATGACACGACAACAGGCACTGGAAGTGATCATAGCTCTTTCAAATGGGCAAGTCTAAATTTTTATAAATAGCTCGTCACTGAAACCTAAAAGCCTCTTTTTAACTAACTTTCCATCCATTTCCAGTACGAATCCTCACTAGACGGTTCGGGAAGATCGACGACTGGCAGCGAAGTGAAATTCATTAGGTACTATTTAGCTAAACGTACAAAAATAGCCAATTACAAAGGTCACGTTCCTCTCTGCACGATCCAGCTCGTTTCTTTTGCCCCGGAAAATGAGCAACATTTTCACAATTTTTCACCTCATCATCACTCTCTCCGGAAGTGGGATGAGTGGAGAATGTCTAATGAGCTTGTCCATAGAGCCGGAAGGGAGAAGTAGAATGATTCATGTGTGTAGATTACCTTCGTTAAAAGAGAGAAAGAAAAGGGCTGTGGTGGGGAGGGGGACGTGAGTTAAAAAAATGTGGTCATAAATTCCATCTTGTTCAGGGCGACCAGGGGAAACGTGCTTTTCGACTACATCCAAGTCGAATTCGGCAGAGGAGTTATGCTCGCCACCAAAAACATGCAGCAAGGTTGGGCTACCCAAGTCCGCCATAATTTCAGGCAGACGGCTATTCTCATCCATCACATTTTGCATAAAGCTGGAAACGCCCGGGTAACTATTTATTTCTCTTACAATCTTTACAAGGATTTAATGAGCTATTGAAATTCTCAGACACGGTTGGAGGAAGGAGGTTCAGACAAGAAGTGGGTGAGTCGTGCCCTCGCCCCCATTTCCGAACATGGGATACTATTCAACTGCCAGGTCACCGAGCCCCGCGATCTACACAAGAAGAAGCCGAGAAAACGAGAAGTTAATTATTGGGTTGTTGGGCGAATTTATCCGGAGGAAAGGGAAATCTACGTTTGTTATGAGGATGGACCCATGTCACAGAATTTAATTGAGATTGCGTACAAAATTGCCTTAAATGTTTACTGCTAAGTTGATGTGATCATTTATTTATTTATTGCTGTTGAATTTTAAAGAGCAAAAGTTTTAAATATATTTTTAAATAAATATAAAGTTTCCAGTTGGTTACCAATTATAAATAAAAATATGAAAACGTTTCGCTAGAAATTAGTCGGGTTATCACTGAGCTCTGAAAATTATTAAATAATAAATTAGCATTGCCTTTAAGATATTATATTTCTTTAGTTAAAAGTTTACATTCAGTTTAATCAGAGGCTTTCCAAAGTATCTGGTAACGTATGCGTTGAGGGCTTCACTATATTTAGTCTTTCCATCCTTCTTTTGCTGCTCTAGCGCTTGAACTTTCAGCCTTGACAGGATGGAATGGAGCCTATGGAAGTTTTCCATCCTAATCACCTCCCCCGGCGTCTTGTTCGTTTCACCCGACAGCCTTAGAATTCCATCGAAGACGGCAGAAAGCATTTTCACATACCACTTCTCCAGATCACTTCTTCTCGCAGAATTTCCAAAGATTGATTCCGCCATTACAGCAAAGTCCTGTTTAAACAATATTAGAATTTTATAATCGAATCATATTTAAGTAAATTATTTGAAAATGTACGAAATTATTTACTTCAAAATCGGTAACAAAAGCTAGTATTCCAGGTTTTGCCTTTCTCGGAAGCCTTGAATCATTAATTGCCTGAACATAAGAGTTCATTAGTCTATCAAAACTCCTCTTCTCTTGCACCAGCACAGATCCAAAAATCATTCCAATGTAGGTAGATGTATTATCCGACTTTAAAGCGTGGAAGCCCAGCCGAACCATAGCACCCATGCAGAAACTGAAACATAATTTATCAAAATTTAGCCCAAAGATATATTTTCAAGTTTTAGAATGACCCGCATAAAACTTACCTCGCCTCCATCTTCTCATAATTTGTCAAGAAAGAATTCAACTCGGACTCAATCGGTCCAAACATTATAGCCATAAGTCTTCTCAGCTCCCCACCCGCACTTCCTTTCGAAGGGGAGACAATGCTAACATTCCCGGAAGACGAGGATCCAATCTCCAAGCAAAAGAATTGGGTGATAAACCTCTCCTCGCTATTCACCGATGGCTCTAGCCCTTCCAAAAGTTGTTCCAAAATATCATAAAAGTGCTGCCGCTCAGAGGAATCCACAGATCCTTCTCCAGACCCTTGGCTTTCCGTATCTCCTTCGCGTTTCGCTAGGCTCCGCGTCTTTCCAAAGAATCGCCCTCTGATTCTCAAGTCAGTTGTTGAGGCTGATACTATTTAAGACAAATTATTAATAAATTTGAAGCAGAAAAGCATTAAATTATATATTTTTTTAAAACTAACGTCTGCTAGAAGACGCAGAACTTCCAGAAATTCTTGTCCTCGCCTCCTCAAAAAGCGCTTTAACATTCTTCTCGTAAATCTTCTGAATACTTAACGTATAAGTTTTAAGAAGGCTCGCATACGCTTCAATGTCCATCGCTTTCAGCCACCCCATCAGCTTCGTATAAGGCGTCAACTCTTGGTACATCGAGTTCAACACTGGCAACCTCAAACTATTCACTGCAGACATTGAATCCACCGAAGAAATGTTTCCATGATGGATAAACAGTTTGGCCAAATGGGACATTAAGTTTTGTGAAAACTTTTGCCTGAATTTTTCCAGTCTCTTTTTTTGGTCAACGACAGCCCTCATCTTGAGCAGGGCGGGGTGGACATTCTCCTCAATGTTTAAAGCTTCTTTTAACGCATACGCATCTTTTGTCGCTTTCTGAATACCTTCGATTGAATTAAAGTCAGCGTTTAAAATCTGCGAGCCCAGGGGAAAATCCAGAGCTCGAATGAGAGTCGTTAGCTCCGACAATAAAAGCTGATTGTTCCTTGCTGCCGTGCCCATTTGCGAATTCTCTTCTTCAATCTTCTCCACCGCTGATTTCACATGTGTAACTGCTTCCTGATAATCCACAAGCTCCTTCTCAATCTCTTCTAGTTGGATAATCGACTTGTCAATCGAATCCATTAAGGAATTCACTTGCGTCTCAGAGTCCATAATTGAATGGATATTTTCACCGTCCAAAATTGACAACTCTTTTGCCAACTGTTCCATAAACGCTTCCGCAT
>JAHZMU010002890.1:0-10359 GCA_027743725.1 Rambutsinella grinnellia | reverse complement strand
CCAACTTCATTTGTAGATGTTGGCATATGGGCACTTACTGGATCCCTGGGAAATTTTTTATTCATGGGTCATTCAGAGCTTATTTTGCTGCTGATGGAGTAGAACATGAATGTGATGATTATCAGGTAGAAAAGTACACTTAATATTTTCGAGCCAATCGCATATAACAATTTTGACTTGAATAGGTTTTGTATACGCCGAAGGACTCTGTGCAGTGGGAGAGGTGGGGTGGTGCTTTACCCGAAACTGCTATTTGTATAGGGACTGATAAGAACTTGAGATGTTCATCTTTCACAGGCAGAGCTAATCATGGAGGAAAGACTATAGTAGGAAAAGTTGTGAATGGAATATGCTACATTTCATTTGGTACACAGAATTCAAACTTTTTTACAGAATTTAAATATTCAGAAATGCTAATTGGTTTTATTTATATTCCAGCTGGGAGAGAATATTTTTATTATGATTTTGAAATTCTGGTGTTGACAGAAAGTGGAAAAGATGTTGCAAAATCTCTTTATCAAGTGTAGAAAAGTAGCAAATATAAAGTTAGAAATTTGATATTTTGAAATTAAAAACGTGCTTCATGTCAAATTGACTAATTTTATTCATGTTAAAATCTTGTGTGAGAATGACTGAACAAATAAACAAAGTGTTCAAAAATGATTCCACACGCGTATTATATAACGATAAGCTTCTTGTATAATTTTAAGCTACAATTCCATTTCCGAATTTATGAGCATTCCACTCATTTTCGGAATCTTTTGTTTTCTCAATCAACGCTTGTCCACCAAATCCTGCCTTAAATCTCCCAATTACAACATTCCTCTGTGGAGCCTCTTGTCCACTGACAAATTGAAGGCGGCTAATGTTCATCTCAAAATTTGCAAAACTTTTTCCAACTTCAGGATCAATATGGAATTGACCGAGAAGATTCCTTTCATAAATTTCGGGTGTATTAAATGCACTAATAAAATCCAAATTGTAATCATCAGAAAACTCTGAATTCAGATTGCAAGCAAGCTGTGTGGGAGTCGTCCAATTTCCTTCCAATTTTAAATTTCTGGAAATAAATTGGAAATTTTAATTTTAATTTATGATTTTCATTAGTAGATAAAATTCTTTCTTACGCAACAGCATTAATAGCATTTGTAGTCAAGTCGAACTGGAACAATTCAGTTAGAGTTGGTTTCCTAGATAGTCCCATGAAAGCTGATAAATAATCAATGCGCTCTGTAGAATTCTCCGTGAATATTGGATGCAGATGAATCACAGAAATATTTGACTCGCATGAGCATTTCAAATCTTCATTTTTCATAGAAATTGTATGCCACGCAAATTGCTGGGAAGCCAATGTTCCATTCCTTAGCTCAGGGTCCGTGATTGCTTTTAATACTTGACAGCTCCAAAATGGACTTTCCATAACAAAATAATTGGAAAAGCTCTTATCAACGCTAGACACAATTTGATCGCGAAGTTTGGAATGTCTGATTTGCATTTCAGAAAAATTAGCTTTTGTTACGAAATCGAGATGTTTAAGCAATGTTTCATTTTTACTCAAAAGATCTGAAAATAATTCGAAAATTAAATGAGAGAAACCAACCACCAATCAGGTATTTACCAAATCATTTACCGTATTCGCTTTCAAATAAGACTTGCACATTATTCAGCATCTGAATCTCTGCTATTCCTCTAATCGCTTGTGGAATGATATCCGCAGGTGGAGCAACGTGAATCAAATAACGTTTTTGATTCTCAGTCAATTTTTTCCATTCTGATATAGCGTTTGAGAACGAACTGGAAACTGTTGGTAGGGAAAGATATCTTGTAAGAATTTTTACTGCCGATGCCGAAGCCCCGGTTAACGTTAGATCAACTGCAATATCCGGTTTCTTGTCATCAGTAAGATTGGCAAAAGTCTGCTCCATGCTGTTACATACTAATTTTTAAAAAATAAACACTAGATTATTCCAATTCATAATTAAAATATTTATGAATATTCAGCTATTAATTTACATTCTTCTAGGATTTTTGTAACGTCTGTTCCATTTGACTGAATTTTGTAAACTTCACCAATCTTCACGTCTGAGCTTGAGACGTACGATTTTTGGAAATAGTGAATTGCTTTGTTGAAACCCTTTAGGTAATCTGAGTGTAATTCTTCGTTCTCATAAAACAAAACTGGAATGAATCAGATATTGGATTATGCTATAAATTGAATAGACTGATGTTAGAGACTCGAAATATTTTACGTACGAACGTTTACAACAGGGGACAAAGTTGAGCTCCTATCCTCCGCGTTCACTAAAATGATATGAATATGAATAAAAATACCATAAAGTATAATTTGCTTTAAAACCTGATGGTCTTACACATTTTAGCAAATTTTAGAATTTACTCTGGTCCAGACGAAAGAAAATTGTGGAATGCTTGATCTAACTATATAATCCAAGCTGAAGTAATGGAAATAAATTTTATCCTGATGGATTCGGTGCATGCCAATTATTCAGACAAAATTTGTAGATTGTCTGACACGTAATTTATTTTACACGTTGCGTGCAAGCAAATTAAACAGAATTATAAAATGAATTTTGTCGATAGCTACAAAATACTGTAAATCAATTTTTAAAGTAAATATTTTATTAACAAGCAATTTATCTACTTTCTACCAATTCCTTTAATAGTAAGCATTATTCTAAACATACCTTTTGCCAAAGCTCTCTGAAATTTTAGAACATGCAACCTCTTAATAATATAAGTAGAACCATCATGTAACGCCAGGGGTTTGCAAGAGTTAACAAATCTTTTAAAGATTAGCCCCTCCCTCCCTTTAATTTCCCAGCGCATCCAACTCACCAAAGTTTTTTGCGAGTTTGCATTCAAAATGCCAGCAAATTCCAAAAGCAGTGACCATATCACAAAGCCCAGTGCTGCCCAAATGCACAAAAACATCATTGTAAAAGTTTCCATAAATTTACTGTAATACACAAACATTGTTAAACTTGACAAGATATATTTTGTCGCTGCAGTTTGAAATGGTACGATGAAATTTCCAAGAACGAGTGAAGTAAACTCGTGCAAAATTTGGAGTGACCTAAAGACTTTAATTAATTCCATCGGTTGTCTTATTAAATCACCAGAAATGTAATGCGCCAAGTTAATTCTTAGCTCCTTTGTCATAAGCTGGGTAAGAGCGGTCAAGTATGCTACAGTAAAAATTGAGATAATTACTAATCCGCTTAATGCATAAAAAGGAACTATGGATTGGACAAGTGCTGCAAGTATTATCCAAACATAACCCAGAAATGATTTACTTCCTAGACTTGTAAGAAGAAATGGGAGATTGGGAAAGAGTAATGTTGCTAATGATATCATTATTTGGGCGAGGAAATTTCCAGCGTGCGTGACAAATGAGAGGGTCACGAGTAATATCATTGTTAAGCTTTTGTCTGGATCCGTGCCAGCCAAATATTTACCTATATATAAATAATTAATTAATTTTTAGAATTTATAACGTAAATTTTTAAAATACACTTGCTCACCTTGAATGTACTGACAGAATTGAATGAACCGATTAATTTCAAAAAGAAATTCTTCACCCCGAAGATGCAAGAGCAGAAAGGTCAAGTCCACAATTAATATTCCAATGAAGATGGCATAAGTCATGTTGAATTCGTTGATGGTTCCTTTCCCATACAATTTCATTTGGATCAACTGTCGACCCAGGAATAATGTGTAACATAAGACGATAATTGTGTTAATTTTGTATCTTTTGTAAGCCACAGGATCTCTGTGAAGTTGGTGGAAGGTCATATCAAACGCGTATGGAAATCCGCCCATTCTACCATAAAGGTTTATGGATGCTCCAAATACATTCAGGAATCGTTTGCTCAACATGATTGAATTGAAATGAAGATGAATTGAGAATAAATTGAAAATATTGATAATGAACTCCTTATCTTAGCATAAATTATATTATACTAAACCAAATTACTTTATTTCAAATAGTCAATTCATAAAAATCCAAAAGCCTTGACTGCTATCTGACATTTAAATTTTTTTAGAATTCAGTCAGTGCCACATCTACTCTCTATCTATCAGCATTTTGCTTCGACTATCTACCTTTTGCTTACGTCAATCAATACGTAACTTATTTTGTATTTTGTTACCAACTTTTAAGGTATTTTCTTATAAAAATGAATTGTTTTTATTCCTGAGATATGAAACACAAGCAGCATAAAATTACTAAGCTGCTTTATCCACGTAAATTTCTACCAAGTGAATTAATACTGTAAAAGTACTTTTAATATTACTTAAGCCAAATCTAACTACCTTTATCTATCCCATCAATTGTTAAAATTACCCTGAACATCCCTCTTGTCAAGCTCCTAAAAAACTTCAGTACAGTCAACCTTCTTATTACGTAAGCCTTACCATAATGTAATGAAAGGGGTTTGCAAGACTTCAAGAATTTTCTAAATGCTTTTGCATCCTTGCTCCCGCTCCAGTTATGCATTCTCCAAGAATTGATTGTTTTCTCAGTTTGCTTATGCAATCTTCCCCCAAAATCTAAAAGCAAAGACCACGCCACAAAGCCAAACAAAGCCCAAATAGTCAAAACCGCCAATGTCATAATATCCATAAATTTATAATAGTATATTAGCATTAAAACATTTGTCAAAACGAATTTGCTCAGCATTGTTTGGTATGGAACAAGAAATTCGCCTAAGAAATCCATTAGTTTGTGTAAAAGCTGGAATGATGTATAAACTATTATTATGTGACGAGGTGCCCGAAGTACACTTTTAGACTTGTATGTCCGCATATTGATTGTGAGCTCATTTGACAAAAAATTATTTATAATTCCTAAGTAACAAATTACAACAATGATTATTATTATGAGACTCCCGAAAGCAGACATTGGAATTAATAAATGAAAAATTGTTGTTGCAACACGAAACATAATAGTCTTTGGAGAATTATCTGTTAAAAACAAGCTAGTTGTAATGAATGGAAGGTCGGGTCGAATTAAAAGAGTAGAGTACATTAGTACCAGCGAAAAGAAATTGCTACAAAGAACTGAAAACGCAAAAAACTCGAGTAGATGAATGAAGTCAAGCTTTCCTCGGGTGTTATAATGAACGTATTTCCCTGTGAAAAATTTCCATGCTTTAGTATCAAACACAGAATCATGAAATTTAAATATTTACCTTCCAAATGCTTTCCCAAGGCAATAAATTCGTTGACAAATTTGAGAAAAGTGTCTCCACGTGAATAAACGAGTAGAGAGGACAAACCAAGTATAGCAGCGCCTATGAGTAGGCCGTAAAGAATGTTGAAATCGCTAATGTTTCCAACGTAAAAATGTATGTTGTAAAGCTGTCTGATTATGAAGAAGGTGTACATTATGAAAAGAAATGATGTCAGCTTAAATTTTCTCGAAGCGAAGTTACAGTGCTGGAGCTGATCACATTCCACATTATATTTGTATGGGAATCCTCCTATTCGGCTGTAAAAATTTATGGCAAAGCCTAAAATTCTTAGGAGCCGTTTGCTCAACATTTTGTCTAAACAAGTTATGGAATTTAAAAAGCAAGGAAATGTAGCCCGATATTTTGTGGGTAATTGTTTGCAACTACGTAGCCTGGATAAAAATATAAATTACCAGTAATGAAAGCTAAATTTCTAGCATTTTTTTAGTTATTCAATTGCGTTTTAAATTATAGCTTAATTAACCTCTTTTTACAAATGAATATATTCAAATTTTAAATTACACTGAACCGAATGCATATTACTATCGTTTACCTATACCCTTAATAGTTAACATTACTCTGAACATGCCTTTTGTTAAGCTCCTCTGGAATTTCAGTACAGTCAATCTCCTAATAGTGTACGTCTTTCCATAATGCAATGAAATGGGTTTGCATGATTTTACAAACTTTTTAAAGATTTTGTTTTCCTTGACATCCCTGCCATTATACTTTCTCCAACTTTTTAAAGTTTTATAAGCTTCTTCATAAAGATATCCCCCAAACTCTAAGAATATTGACCAAATCACGAAAGCAATTAGTGTCTCGATAAGCATAGAAGCAATCGCTATTGGCTTCATTACTTTATGAAAGTAAACGAGCATTAGGGAACTCGACACGATAAATTTGCTACAAGTTGTTTGAAAAGGAACCAGATAACGGTCTAGGGTTTGAAATAGAGTTTCATGCAAAATTTGAACAGATCGATAAGTATTGATTATGTGATTGGGTTGCCTGAGTAAATCGATAGATTTGTACTTTTTCAAATTTAATCTGAGCTCTTTCGATATAAGCTGGATAAATAGGACGGAATAGGTAACGCAACAAATTGAAATGGTGGTTAAACATCCAAATGCGGGAAATGGCAAGAACATTTGGAATGGGATTATAATAATTCTTGAAATAGTTGAAAATGTAGAGCTATCTTGAAATTGACTTGTGAGTAGGATTGGGAACTCGGAGAAAAAAAGTGAGCAAACTGAAAGCATTGTTTGGGCAATGAAATTAGTTCCGAGAAGTAAGATTGAGAAGGCTTCTAACATTCTTGATGTGAAGCTATTGTCTGGGTACTGGTCGCGGAAATATGTAGCTGAAATAGGAGTCTCAACTAAACTAAACTGTCTCATTCAATTTTTACCTTGAATCTGTTCCGAAAATTTAAGAAACTCGTTAAATCCTTCCATCAAAATTTGCCCCTTAAAATTTAAAATTATTAGGCCCAGATCAATTAAAACCATTCCAACTAAGACGGAATAGACAATGTTGAAGTCATCAATGGTCCCGCTTCCATAGGTTTTTATGTGGATTAGTTGTCTGCATAAGAATCCGGTGTAGAAGAGTAGAATAAATGAGACGATTCTGAATTTGATTTTTGAACAAGACTTGCATTTGTTTTGTTTAAGGTTAAAGGAAAATGGTAGGCCGCCTATAATGCCAAAATAGTTTATGGTATTTCCAATAATTAGTAAAAGTCGCTTGCTTATCATTCTGAATTTTCAACGACTTGATTCTTCTTTTTTATCCAATTGGTATACTTTATCAAACTGAAGCCAGTTATGCACTGATAGTTTTGGAAATTGAACAAGTATCAAATTATATGATACGCAAGTCAAGCAACAACGTAACCAAATTGTTACTTGTTTAAACCTGTCATTTATTTTAATACCTTTAATATGTGAGGGAGACGTTTTTAATAAACGCTATTTTTAAGTCTTAAAATAAAGTTTTCAATTAGAAGGCACAAAATGGAGACAATAAAGCTACCTATTAAAATGCTAAATACGACCACGATATTTCCATCCACAGTAACTTTCCCTTTTTCACTTTCACTATCCGATATGTTTAAATTGTTTAGTTTTACATTTTCACTTTTAACTAAATCCGTCCATCTCTCAACTAGTCCTGATTCTTTAAACATTCCCAATTTATCTATAATGTAAGGCATAATCCATCCTCTGAAATAAAATTGGAGAGATTTCTGAAAATAATTTTCCTTTCCCAAATACACTCCTTTGTTCTCAAGAATCCTTTTATGCCTTTCTGCACTTGTGGAGTTAAGAATCAACGCTGCTTTGTCGCATTTCCTGAGTAATATCATCAGTTCATTGTGCTCCTCTTGACGATACTTTTCCTTCAGGGTTACTTCTCTGAATCCCAACTGCCATGTTTTTTTCCCTGGTTTTTGGTTTTCAAACCAAGCCAACAAGTGAACAAATTTACTTGCACTACTAGAAAGTAATTTGGAATGGTTTAGTACCTTTTCGTTTTGACAAAGCTCTTGTTTTTCCATATAAAGTGGGATTGAAACAGCACCTTCATCATTTGCAACTGACACTTCCGACTTTCTCTCAAAATTTGGATGGTCTAGTCGACCGTGCGAAAAATACTGAATTGATTCTACATGTGAGGTTAATGTCCAAATTAGATTTTCATTTTCCAAGCTCAAATTAAGATGCGCTAATGACAATTCTATTGAAAGCTTCTGCGTGATTGTATAAATATGAAAATTGCTATCAATTAATTGTTGGAATGTTTCATATTTTAAAGGTCTTCTAGGGGCAACCATATTATAAACGTTTGTATTTTTGTAAGCGTTGCTAAGCACAATTCCAATCAAGAGATATAATCTAAGCATGATTCGAAGCGATTGCTTTTCCAAAAGTTTTTTATTGAATGGATTACCTTGCTCTACAATTACTCTCGGTAATGAAAATAAGTATAGAGAGTACTTACTTTCACTTGATATCATCACGAAAAACCAAGTCATAGACAAAAATGATATTACCATCATTTCCCAAATATATTTATCGAAGACACTTACGAGTTCACCAAACGCCAACCGTTGCTTTCCTTTCGTTGCACACACTACAAATTTGAGGGAATTTAAAGGGTTAACAATTGAGCCAGGGAGATGGAGTTGGTTTCCCTCTCCATTTAGTGTAACGTAAAGGTTTAGTCTGTGTGAAAAATGGAGCAGTCGATCATAATCAACATCTATACAAGACGTTTGAGTGGAGTTGGTCAAAATCGAATTAATTAATTGTACAAGCATATTTATCGAAAATGTCTCTGATTCCTCTGCATTGATATCATCGTAATTCTGGCTTTTGGAACACATAGAGATGTGGGATGGTATTTTACGATTATGGTTACTGAATATCCAAGACATGTCGGGTGTTATATTATATTGTCTAATTTTAAAAATAATTTCTTTTAAATTTCTTACATTCCTTAGTTTGGTCAACCTTACTTTAAGATTTAATTTTATATCTTATCTTGATTTAAATTGATTAAGATTTGGATAGGGTAGTATTTATATAAAAAGTGAATATAACTTCAGTATTATTAACTGTCCCAAGTAAGAACCAAAAATTTCCGGAATACAATCTTTCATTGCGTTCTAGGTAAGATGACTCTAATGACTTTCCCCACATCCATGCTTGGAGAGACTCTTGCCAAAAATGGTCTAAATTTTTTACAACTTTGGAGTAATCCGAATGAAGCAAAACTATAAAAACTATTTTGGGAACACTGCTTGGTAGGATCCTCTTAAATTGGTTGTTAAAAGGTTCAGAATTTATTTTCCAACTAAGAGGATATTTCAAATCACGTTCGGCATAATAAAATTCATAATCTATGTCTCTTCATTTATAATTGTCCAAATTAATTTCAATGTTTAGTGGAAATAGTTCAATTGAAATTTCACAATTTCAAGGCTTTGAATGGGACGCCAGATCAAAATAGTTAATTTGAGTGCACCATTCAATATTCATCCAATTAGTTGACGAATTCTTCAAACATGAAGAAATTAAATGGTTGGGATTTCTCCATGAAACTTCATTCAAGAATGTCCATATGTACCATTTTCCCTTTCTGATAATGCCCGTCTTCTAAAGGCTGAAGCTTAATTAGACTTGGAGTTGGTTTTCGAATAATAGTTGGAGTATGCAAATTTCTAAAATCGATAAAAGTAAATGTCGTAAGAGTAACTAAACAGTTACTATCATTAAGAATATTTAACGCTGTAAAACTTATGAGGAATGTTGACTTATATTTTGGAGAAATATCATTCATGAACTGGTTTAAAACGGGGGAATTGACAGGAGTTAGAATCCTAACTTTGTATGTGCTCAAATCTATATCCATTTGATTTGTTAATGCCATTCTGAAGTAAAATAATACCAACAGACAAACAAGGACAAAGTTAAACGAATGCAGTTTCATTGTACAGTTTCCTAGTGAAAATGTTTAAAATTTATATGACAAGAGTAAAACGTAGGCAAGAATCATAATTAACTACTGACAAACTTTAGTAAAATTCACCTTATGTGACCCGCTCCTAACATTTAATTATACAGTTTGAGTCGGAAAAACTTCGTTTGCAGACATCCGGAGTTGCTTATAAAATTCCAACAAAATATTAAGATTAGATCTATTGATTATCTGAGCAATAACAAAGCAAAATGAATGTTATATTACCTTTTGGTTAATTAGTCAAACGATATTGAAAATAGCAAGAGATAAATATTCGTATACAGCAAAATAAATATCGAAAGTAGGTTGTTTAATAATATCCGTTTAATATTCGTTTGTTTTTAATTAAAGATTTTATTCTGCGTAAGAACTTTATAAAAGACAATTGAAAAATCAATCTTTTGGAGAAAATATTAGAAAAGGTTAAGTAATCTGAAAGATTTATTTAGGACTGAAGTTTTTGAAGAAATATAAATGATTTTGATGATGCCGGTGAGTCCAAATCGCCAGACATTTTTGGAACTCCTTCGTTAACGTTGACGATAAGTTGTTCAAGTGTCCTTTCCGTTTGGATCTGCTC
>JAHZMU010002889.1:0-15141 GCA_027743725.1 Rambutsinella grinnellia | reverse complement strand
CTCTCCGTCGGTGATGAGAAAATAACATGGGTAGGTATGGGAAAATGCATGAGGGTCGCGACGTCACAACCCTCACTTTTTTGAACATTTAGCATGAGCCCAGTACTGTGACTCAAAAATATCGTTCAAAACGAGAATTTTTCTGCTTGGCCTTATGGCCATGTCCACAGGTTGCCAATTAGAAATTATTTACCGGTTAAAATTTTTCTTGTCACTATTTGTAACATTTAATTATTTAATTTAATCCTCTGAGCCAAAATAAAATAATTTAAGTGCACCGAGTCTCTGTGCTTAGAGCTAAGGTAAAGCACTAGTCGTATTAAGAAATATGAGTCCATCTAAAAAAGGTCATGGAAAATTACAGTTGGAAATTGCAACTTGCAATGCGTAACCAAATCTCATCCACACGCTGCAATTCTATTATAAAAGTAAAAGAAATGCCTCTCAAAGCTCTGGAAGAATGACGAAATCAAAAGCAATTAATTTCATAAAAGATATTTTATATTTGCTGTGCATGCGGTAGTAAAGACGGAGGCTATTACTCTCAACATGAGAGCCTAAAGAAATTTTACTGAGTGAAGTAGTTGAACTTTCAACAATTTTTTGCTAATCACTTCTCGCCAAAAAGTCTTCTCGCCGAGAAGTCTTCTCGCTTTTAGGTACATGACCAAGAAGCAACAAAAATTGTACTTCATGTAATAGCTCCAGGTCCAAACATATTAAGTTTTACGACATTTTCAAGTTTCATCTTCAAGACTATTTAATCATTTTAATGTAGCAAATGTCAGGAATGATTCAACTAGCCCCAGTCGTAATAAAAGCATTTTAACTAAGCGTTATTTTCGGTTCTTTCAACTCAACTGTTTCAACCTAATGTTTTTATTCAACGGGAAAATTAGTAATTAAAGGAAAAGTCTTTATATTTTCGTTAACAAAAAAGAAGAGTTTATTAAAAGCTGTCATTTTTGATAATGTTTACTAAAAATGACCAGATAAGTTTAAAATTGCATAAATATTAAAAGCAATTCTGGCGAATTTCATACAAACTTAATCAACCATGCATTATCTCAATTAACACTTAACTCATTGCCTAATATAAGCTCCGGATTATAAGCTTTGTTTTGCTTGCTAGCTTGCTTTGGAAAGCTAATTATCTTTCTTCTTAAAATGTGATAAATATCTGAAACGTCATAGTTTCACAGGAAAAATATGACTTACGTAAAGGTACAATTATGACTTATTTAAGCTTCCTTGTCAGTCATCCAGCCCACCTGCTTCATACTGATGCTATTTGGAAAGAGCGTTCAAAGTGGAAGTATGATCTCAGTTCAATTTTAAGAGACTGGCAAAAACGTTAAATAAAATTACTAGTGACCTGAATAGTTAGAAGTGTAATGGCGAATTTACTCAAGTTTGGAACAAACTCATATCACAACGCTGCACTCGTGGTTGCCGTGATTGACATTGTAAATAGCTTAACACGAAGTTATTCAATTTTAAAGTTAAATGGGTTGAACCTTTGCAAAGTAATTAATTTCTTAAATTTTAGATATTTGATTCAATTATCCTCATCCTATTCGTGCTCTGCTCAACCGCTCTCATCACACTAGGCGTCGATGAGAATCTGGGGAATGCAAGCAAAGTCCTGGATGAAATTACAGATGATGTCCTTGGTCAGAAGCAAGACAATTATACAAATACGAGAGGTACCTAATATTTTTAAAATGATTTAGCTTTACAAGTCAATTATGAGAATACATTTTTTAAACAGACCCAAAAGATTTTAAAGAGGATTTAGGCGTCTATTTGATTTTTATGTATTTGACCATCGTGGATTTTGCTATTTCTTGTGTCTTCTTAAGCGGTGTTAAAGCAGTAGTTTAAAAAATATTTGGAATATTCTAACTTAATTAAACACTACAAGTTAAATGCCAGCTATTATTTTTTTGCGCAGGAAAATCAAGCCAAATGCCATATTTGGTTAGGGGTGCGAGTCATCATCGTCTCAATAATTTTGCTCTTGGTCACCTTCAACATCATCAACGGGACGGGATTAATTCGCTCTTCCAGCGAAATACTTTTCGCCATTTATAGAGTGGTTGGCCTGCTAATTGGCTATAGTTACTTCAAAGAGCTGAGAGCGGTGGAGGTATGCGGTGATAGGAATTGTAGTTTGGAGGGTTTCCGTAGCGGTTTCATCAAGCCACTTACAGATGTGATAAGGAGCAGTTTCCGAAAGGATGAAAAGGAAAAGCCTGTATTAATGGCGGTTGTCGGGTCATCAACAAGACTGGCTGTGCCAGGCACAACCGCTGCCAATGTTACGCCAAATGAAAAATGCGTGAATGGACAAACAAAGGTTTTCGCAAGTAAGTGCTAATCAGGATAATATGACTTTATTCTAAACATTATAATTTTTAAAAGTATTTATTGTAACTTGTATAATAATCGCATGATATAACGTTTGTTAATTATTTATCAATAAAATATTTCTAAACGCTAGTGGATATAGAGCTAACAATGCTGTCGTGCGCGTGTTAATTTAAATTGATTGTACATACGCGCGTTGTCTAATTGATTTTGCAGAACGAAAAGGCAGCAGAAAAACTTAAGATACCAATTAAATAAAAGATTAAATTATCTCTTATTTTCATCATTTATTGCTGGCTAAATTACGCGTGTTTGCAGTATTATTCAATATAAGCCACACAAACCAATTCACAAAAGTTCATTTGTATTTATACCTTTTAATACCTTTAATATCTATGAGCAACATGTCTCCATGGTAACCCAGAATAACCCAGCTTTTCGGCTTCCGTAGCTTCCATCCAACATGCAAAATTCTTGAATCTTTTACATTCAAGTGGGTCTTTTTATTTAAAAAAAATCCAATCCATTATGTACCAAAACTCAATTACTTCTCCCTTTCTCCTTCTTATCAAAGCAGTCCATAATTATTACAGTTTGCCGACCGGAAATTCAGGATTTTTTATGTAATTCCTTTGTACCAGTGGACCCCGTCTTTGCCACCATGACACTCACTGTGTTGTTGGCAAACACAGGGTCCACTGGGACAAAGGCACATATCCCTTGTGTGAAATTATGGGCAATTCCAGCAGCCAGAGTCCAATCTCTCGGATAAGGATAGCACTGAGTTTTTAATGCTATTCAACCAAGTTGAAACCAATTCATGCCATCACAAAATATAATAATAATTCCAATATGGGTAAAAACGGATGGCGCACAACTTACATAAGAGAGCAGACGGTCCGTGATTGACTAGGCTAATTAACGGAAATTTAAGTATCTAGTATTTTAATTAAAGTAGGCGACCTTTCTATCAGATTGTTGGAGACGCGCAATAAAATTATCGACATCTGCTATGTCTGTTATTTAGGTTTAACTCGCAAATGGTAACTATATAATTAATTACCGCAGTGTGTAATCCATATTTCATTAAGTAACTGCTAAACACATCAATTATGTTAAAAATATACGGAAACTCAATACCTATCTTAAGTTTCACTCTAATTAAGAAGACAATGTGTTATGTAATCGGATAATTATTCCAGAATTCATGTGGTTCAAAATAAACTTATTGGGGTTCATTCAATACTCCAAGCATTTGGCCTTGGCAATAGCATTACTATTATTAGGTTTTTAGCCTCTTGTTATCACATAATTTTTGGAAATAAATTTTTGCTTATTAATAAATAAAAGTAAAAAATTTAAATAAAAGAATAAACGTCGCTTTAAATTATGTCAGCTAACGAATATTTTTTTTTATTAAAAACTAGCCATGTTGCTATGTACGTATTAGGCTATTGTACGTATAAATTCGTGAATTGGTCTGTTACTTGCTACAATTATGTGACGTAAATGAGAGTGCTAACTGACATTGTGCTAACTATTCACATGATTGTTTTCATCTGCATTTTTATTTAGATAGACAACTAGTCTGCCAGATCTATTTTATGGCCAGAATGGGCACATGCTATATTAATATGCACTTACATTCGTGCTTATTTTTATTACCCTGTCAGTTATTTTGAAATATTATGACATAATCTTTAAACGCTAAAATTGTAGTAATGTTTTCAGAATCACAATTTTTTGCTATCAATTTATTTTGCTAAATCTGATTCAAAATCCAATGTTTATCCAGTTTAAGAAGATGATTGATTAGGCTGCTGCTGCAATATGATCACGTTAAATAGGATTGCAAAAACTTCTTGGCGAAAATGGCTTTAATTATGCAGTCACCATTTGCAAAAAAAATACAATGGGTATATCTTATTTCGAAAAATAATTGCAATTACCATTTGCAAGTCTAATAATCAGGTCATTTTAATAATATATATTTATATTTTGCCAGATTATCATTGAAATATAATAAATGGTTAAGAAGCCAATGATTCCCATTAATGGGCTTTGGAGCAAATTTGGTAGGTAACTAAACCAATATAAAAGAAATGCTGACAATTGACAAGCAATTTTATTTGAGCTACCATTGCAAAAGCACAGACATGGATTCCAGCCAATTGATCCTAGTAAATTTAACATAATAACTAACCGCAATGCTTTTTTGCTATAATTCCGAATATTAAATTACTTAATAATATATTACAGGTGCTTTCAAACTTACTGGTGCTAGTAAGTCCTCAATTCTTTCCTCGGCAACCAAATGATTGCAGTGCAAACGGAGTATTTCCATGCCCAGTTCCACCAAATGCAGTCACACCAGCACCACCTACACCACCAGGAGTAATTCCAACTTCCCGACCAAATGGTCCTCAATATGCCTGTGATTATTATACCTGTATTTGGTACCCTGCTTTGAATAAATGGATACGAAGAACATACAATTGCCCAAGGCCAACTGCGGCACTCGTCAGATTTAATACAACAACCGGAAGATGTACAGAGTTGCCTTGTAAGTTTACGTTAAATATAATAAATCAAATATCCGTTGCGGCTACAAGTTCCAAACGTAGAATTCATTAGTATTGAAAATTGCGGCGTCGTTTACTAATATCAATTACTTTCAGCCTGTCCGCGGGTTCAAGGCTGCGTAGATGTCGCAGGTTGTAACGTCCCAATTAACATTCCATCTCCTGGAATGCCAGATATGGGATGTGCTGTTGCAATGGCCACAGAGTGCTATTTTCCTACGACCGATTGTAATCCACCTGCAGGACTTAATCCATGCATGTGCACTATTGCTCCAGACTGTGCTACGGTAAACCAGAATGGTTGCGTTGACGCAGCTACTAATTGCCCACCTACCTTGGCTTGTACAGCTGCAACTGCGGGATTCTGTTGGCGAACAGCAAGACAGCCAATGCCAGCGACAGACTGCGTAAGAACTACGATGCCAGCTGTTAATTGCGACTGTATCCCGGCATAATTATAAAATTATACATGGATTCAAATGTCAAGTGTTATTTATATTTGACTCAAAATAATATTTATCACTTATTTACTACAGTATCCTTTCATAACGTAGACGTTACAAAATGGTACTGTAGTAAATAAGTGATAAAAATGAATTTTACTGTTGATAAGCTTATTATGTTTAATGAAATGTTACTGCTCATGATGATAGAGAAAAAGACTAGATGTATTTAATTACCAGTGAAAATTTACAACTAGTTTCTACCAGAAGTAACATTTATTTAAACGGGCAAAATAAGTACAGTAACAAATCATTACAAATCTTCTACAAACAGTTATTGTTTCAACAACTAGTTTAGAGGTTTTCAGTTTGCTATTCTATCTAATTTAGAATATTTTGAATTAGAAATTTTAAAACTAAATTTATCCATTTCTAAAATTAACCATTTCATACATTTCTACTTGCAAACTATTTTATTTACACTGTATTAAATTTATTTTGAATCATTTGTTGTAATTATTTACTTAGTGACTGAACCGCCTCTTCTTTTATTTCATCTTACACATCCTCCCTATTCATTAAAATAATCAGGGGGCATTCTCCCTTATTATTTACAATGTCTACTTTCCCTCCTTTCTCCACAATCAATTTAACTTTCTCCGCCAAGTCATCGTCACTCCATTTTTGTCTCATACCACCATGCAAAGGCGCATCAGATTCTCCTTCCGAGTCCATTTGGTTAATATTTATCCCTCCCAGGTTTAGAAATAACTGGAGCACTTCTAAACTACCTTCTTCAGCAGCCACGTGGAGATAGTTATTTCATTTTATGATTCCAAACTTAACCAAAATAGAGAGCAAAGCACTACTCATTATTGCCAGTATTGCAAGTAGCATTTTTTTTATCATGATTTAAATACCAATTCAAACTTAATCGATATGCCTGTTGCCTCAATCAAATGCGTAGCCTACGTAGCGTAGGAATGGAAATATAAGTAAAATTTTTAATGAAGTTTTGCAATTTTAATAGTTATTTTAATTCCTTAAATAAAAGCGACAAAGACATTCACATATTATTTCAATACACCAAACTAAATTTAGGGAAAAAAAATAAAAAATTCGAAAGACTTATTAATAACCGATCACAGTATTAACAAGTTTCTCAGCTTATTTTTTAATCCCTTATCCCAGTCAGTCCTTTTTTCCATTAGATCAAGGGCAGTTTCTCCTTTTTTGTTTCTATTATTTACGTCGGCTCCATAATCCAAAAGCATTTGAACTTTCTCCATAACATAGTCACTTTCTTCTTGAAATAGTGCGCACTGCAGCGGAGTTTCTAAATCCTCACCAAGGCCGTTTATATCAAGGGCTTTTTTCTCCAAAAACAGTTTCAAAACAGGCACTTCTCCGACCTCAGCAGCCAAATGCGTGTATCCAGTTTTGTGAAAACTTAAAGAATCTACGTTTGCGCCTTTGTGAATAAGACAGTTTATTAATAGTAGACTCTGTGGCAATTGTCTAATTGCAAATGCCTTATTACTGTCATCCCTATGAACTGCATGATGAAGCGGTGTGTGACCAAAGTCATCTTTTTCATTTACGTCCAATCCTATTTCTACAAACAACCGAACAACCTCTAAAGGACCCCATTTTGCTGACGTATAAAGGACACTTTCTCCGTACTTATTTTTATGGTTAATATCTGCACCTAATTCAATTAACAGTTGGCATGTAGTGCAACATTTGATGCCATTAACAGATCTGCCCGCAGACGTTGCACACATAATTGATGTCTCTCCAAGCAAGTCTTCTGCGTTTATATTAAGTCCCAAGTTTACAAAGAACCTTATAGCATCTTCATTCCCACTTGCTGCTGCGAGGTGAATGAAGTTTCGTTTACTACTATTCAGATGTCTCCAGTTCAATCCAAATTTATTGATTAACAAGGCTAGAAATTCTGGGTTACGCTTCCCATTTATTGCATGAGCCAACACTGAATTCCCCTCGGCATCCAAAGAAGTAAAATTTATTTTGTTTGCTTTAAAAACCTGTAAGGTTTCCAGTGTAGCTTGCCCATACCATACACTATAATGAAACATGTTCGCTCCATATTTTCCGCCTGGCATTTCAAGAAGTTCCTTTTTACCAATCTGACAGAGGTACTGTACGATTTTCTGGAACTGAGATGGTGATGGAGTAAAGCGCTGATACATTTTATGAAGAAATGTGTGATCATCATCATCTTTGTAATTCACATCGGCACCAGTTGCAATAAGAGATTTTATAACTTCCCAGCACTCTTCAAAGTCATCTATTTCAACGATTGATTTGTGAAGAAGGTCAGGAACTTCCACCGGTGAATCTACTGAATTCCAGGGAAGCATCGGTATAGAGTTTGGTATCTTGCTTGAAACATCATCTTGTACGATTTCCAGATTCTGATATCTATATTTTTAAATAAAATTCAGATAAGACAACATACAGGTTCAAGTAGTTAATGAAAACGTTCCGAAATTCAATGCATACCTGTTTTCCAATATTTGCATGAATTTACTACGAATCTCGTTGTTGAATTGACCGTCATCACTTCTTCGGAGTGCCACGTTTAGAGCTGTGCGTCCATCGATGTCCTTTATATCAACATTAATTCCTCCCACAACTAATATTTCGGCTGCCTCCAAAATATTTTTCTTGCCAAACCTGGCAACACGGTGGAGCGATGTATCTCCATATTCATTGACTTGATTCAGCTCTACCTTAAGATCAATTAACAAACTAAGTGCTTCCAAATTTCCATGTTCGGCAGCTAAATGAAGGCCATTGATACCTCTTTTATTCAACAACTGCTGTTTCCAGTCAGCTCCGCATTTGTTAATTATCAGATTAAGAAACTCCCTGCCTCTTCCTCCACATATTGCATAGGCTAGGACAGTATCACCCTTATCATCTTTTTGATTAAAAGAAATTCCTTGCTGATCGAGTAAAAAAATGGTTTTCTTGTCAATCTCAAGTTCGTCACATGCTGCTTGAAATGGAGTGTAGCCATAAAATCCGCCTGGTGTACTGAATAAATTAATCAAATCTTTTTGCAGAAGATACTCAACGACATCATGAAACTTGGATGGGTTAATAATATCTGTTAAGCTGGTCAGCTCATGCAAAAATGTTAGACCGTCATTATTTTTTGCATAAGCATCAGCTCCATTATCAATAAGAAATTTGATTATTTGCAATCCAACCGTCGTATCACGCTCTGTGAAGAGCCGTGTCGCCTGAAAGATTTATATTGTCTAAATTAGCACCGTATTCAACTAATTCTTTCACTGCTTGCATGTCACCTCTCCGCACGGCTACATGCAAAATTGAATTTCCATTTAAATCCCTATACGGATTAAATGCTTCTCTGAACTCTGTAACGGCCAATTTGAATTTTTCATCTGATAAATAAACACCTGAATTATTTTCAATCTTTGCATAGCTAGCGGGTTCTAATGACGCTCCAGTCTCAATTTTTGCAATTTCTTGTATGATACGAATAGACTGCGAGTTTCCCCTTTTGATTGCTTGATACAAAATCCTCTTCTTTTGATTGGTAAATTTTTCACTCATCCTCCCCCCGAGTTTGTGAAGAACCATTGCTACTTCAAAGCGCCCTTCTGTTTTGTTACTCTTATCATCACTTTCTATTGCATAATCCATAGGAGTTCGAAAACAATAATCCTTAACGTTGCAATCTGTCTTATTCAGAATAAGAAGTTTAAGAGCATCCAAATTTCCATGTTTAGCAGCAGCATGAAGATAACTTTCACCGTCTTTTCCTACCAGAGAACAATTTACTCCAAACTCGATTAAGGTTTTTAACGTTTTACTGTTCCTTCCATTTTCAATTGCTACACTAAATTCTGTATGAATTGCGTTTATACTTTCAGAAAGTAAAATGCGAAGTGTTTCTTCAGCGGGATCAATAAGAGAAAGAAGTCTGATAAGCGGAAGGTCTCCATCCTTTGCTACAATCATTAAAACTTCCTTCAACCTTGAACGAGAAATATTATTGATTAAAGAATGATACTCTTGTGCATTTAATCGCCTAGTTTGGTCTCTGCTAAGGTGAAGTATTGTGTCGCCCAGCATATCTTGAGCACGTACATCGGCTCCAAGTAAAATAAGTTGATTTAGCAAATCCACATGGCTATATTCACAAAGTAATGGAGTTCGTTCAAAATTATCTTTTTGCTCCAAGAGATTAGAGTCAATTCTTGTTAAAAGTTGAATGATACCAATACGTTTTTCTATGTCAGTAAATAGCTTGTACTTCGTGTTTGAAACGCAGTCGTGCAAAAGAAGTTTTACATTTCCGCCTGAATTTAGTAGTAGTTCTTTGCAAAGTGTATTCTTGCTTAAGAAATTGAAAATTCCCGGGTTACTTCGTTGACAGGCAATGCGAATAAAGGAACAATAACTCTGATCATTTGTTTTTAAAGTGCCCCCAAAATGCAATAAAGCAAACTTTACAAATTCCAAAGTTGAGTTACGAATTGCTAGGAAAACTATTTCTTTATCTAGACTAGAGCTTCCTTTGTCCCAGGAAATGAAAAATAGCTTGAAAATTTGTAGAAAGCCACTGTTAGTACAAGCGTGATATATCTCGGTTTTAACACCTTGATCTACTGTATTGTCAATTAATGCCTTTGCATACTGTAACGAGGTATTGTGGAAAGAATGTAGCTTGGCATTCATAAAATAGCAAATTGCGTTGTGAAAAAACCTGTACGAATCGAATTGATTGATAAAAGGTAAAATTTGCGAAGAAAATTTCGTACGCTTTAAAATATCCGAGAGATAAAAAGTGAGAAATTTTGCTCTCGCATCTTCCTCTTCTCTGAGTACGAATGATTCATGGACAATATAATGAGCTACAAAGTATTCCGCAAATGTTCGATGAATGAACTCCGTATTTCCAGTGACATTGTTTGATTGTAAAATGCCGAAGTTTAAAAGGTCTTTGTTCGGAACACGTACTGTTGGATTTAATTTAGGTTGATAATTTGGAAAAAGTAGCTTCATGCTCAGCTCCATATGAGCATAAAAAATGTTGTCAAGCCCAGGAAATTTTATTGTACCATAAGCTGACAAGTACTTCTTAAATTTCTTGTAAATCAGTCCATTGTACAATTCATAAATGGAGTTAATCCGTGTCCTTGGATATTTTATATGTTTGGCAGTTGCAAAGTCAATAGCGTCCTCCTTAAATATTTCGCCTATTAGAAAACATTGCAATGGAATGCCTGCAATATGATTATCGTCTTTGTTTAACTGAGATTTTATCCTTGTTAACACAATAATGGAGAATTCTCTGAGTTTTTTAAAGTTCAGGTTACAATTTACAGTTAAATTGGAATTTTGCCAATATGATATTAAAAAATCAATCTGATCATGTTCGTTAAATCCTCTAATGTTATACCCAAGCACATGCAGTTCACTCTCAAGCTCTTCCAAATGATGTGGTCTTGTGGTTACCCATAAACGAATTGACTTAAACGAATTGCTTATTGTTTTTATGGTTTCCAAAGCTAAAAATATCTCACCCGCAACAACCTCGTCAAATCCGTCCAATAGAAGTTCAACCTTTACATCTGATGACGATAGCATTGAAGCCAGTTCCAAACTTCCAAACTCATTGTTGCAAATAAGGCATTGCAATGTGTCTTTGATTGAATCAATTTTAGTCTTATCAAGCCCCAAGTTAACTTTAACCTTTTTTATGAAATTTGTCACAGAAGTACATATAACAATTTTATCACCCAAATCCTCAAGCGCCAATGCTATGTTGAGAAGTAGAAATGACTTTCCCATACCGGGACTATCTGATATAAGGATTGGACCTTTCTCATTCTTCAAAGACTCCAGAAACGCTTTTTCTTCCAACACGTTTTGGGAATCCTCAATAAACCTTTCTAAAAGTTTAATTTCGCCGCAAGTCTGCAGCCATTTGAACTTTCCGGAGTCTCCGTCATATGAAATTAAGTGGAGTGGAGCACATGCCTTCTTACAAATTTTTCTCCAATCACTTTCAAACTCCAATATCATAAATCTGACGTGAATTTCGCTCGAGTCTAATTGTTCGCCGGAAGTGCTTATGTCATGCTGTTTTATAAGGTTTCCAAGTTCAACGTCGTTCAAGCCGGTAAAAAGAAATATGTCACGAACATCCACATCAAATACTTTTTCCGAAATAGTGTGCCTTGGCAAAAGCGTCCTTTTTAAATAGTAGTTTGGCCTGGGAGGAATTGTAGATTTAAACAGTTTTGGTTTCTTTCCAGTCATCAAATCATATAGAATCTCTCCTTGAAGTTTTGATTTAACCGCGTGGATTGGAATATCAGGGAAGAAAGCAAAAATATTTTGTTCAATTTTCTCTTGGAAGGCTGTAGACAAAGAATTCCAATTTGTCGAATCTTTTTGGAAATTTTTGCAAGGCAAATTGTATAAAAGTCGCAATTTTTCTATGATACGGCAAAATTCAAAATTATTTAATACTATAATATTATCTAATTGTTCGCAAAATAACTTGCCTCCCATGTAATTATCGCCACATTCGTCCTCAATTACTCGGATGAGTTCTGATAATTTGGCGTTACTCCCTTGACCAGCAACCCAAAGTAAAATTATTTGTTGGAGTATTTCATTCTCATTAATTGAATTATATTGTAGGTTTCTACGAAACTTTTGAATATCTTCCGGAGCAACCATTAGATATCTTACAAAATCCGACCATTTCTCTTTTATAATAGAACTCTTTCTTAAAACCATCCAAACGCCATGGATAGAACAATCTGAAAATGCCAAAATTACTTGAATTCCTGAAATATTTAATTTTGTTTAGAATTAATGCTCCTAATTTATTCTCACCTTCAGTGCCTACAACAATATATTCCATTTTTAATTTTAAGTCAAGCACGTACGCGTACACGCCAAAATATAAATTATGTTTGGGAATAAATGGCATGTTTCGAAAAGTTCTACCTCATACTTTGTGTCAAGGAATATCGAAAGATAAACTAGAGTTTTTCTAGTGGAAATTCCCATTTTAATTTCTTTAGCATAACAACCGCAAATATATCGAAAGTTTGTGTGGATATGACTTCACGCAAGTAGATAAATTCAAATGGGTTTTACCAGAACAATTAATTGTTAATCATTGTCTAGGCATAGTTTAATATAGAATTTATCAGAAAAAACCATAACGCATTTCTTTTTTAAACCACGCTTGGAAATCCTGAAATTGGCAACACTATTTGCCAACGTATTAACAAAAAAATATTTCCTTGAAAAGGAGACATCACAGCCTATGAGTTACTTAAATAACAGCAACAAACAAGTAATGCCCTTACTAGTCTTTTAATTTATCATAAAAATCAATACCCTCCTACGCAATATTGTGTAGCCCTGAATCAACATTGTCAATAACAACGTTCTCAAAAGAAACTCAAGCGTTGAGCGCTTTCTAGCATTTTTTGCTAAATAGTAACGTGAGATACAACTGTTCCCAGAATAATAATCTTGTTGTGAAAGCATCTACAATTTATATGTTTTTATTACACTGAAAATAACCCAATGCTTTATTTTAAAAATATTTGGAAACATTTCTTTTAGATACAGCCTACATTTATCCATATAATATTATTCCACTTCTACTTTGAGCAAGTAACCGGACTCACTAATCGTTCGATTGTTCCCGTATTTGGAAGTAATTTCTTCCCAAATCTGAAGCAAATCTCCATTTGCGAAAAAAAATGATTTTTCAACCAGGAATAATCCAAGCGAGTCTATCATTCCATTACTCCGCTTAAATCTTGGGAATGCGCAGCAGCAGCAGGGGAAGCTGGATTGCCTATAATCAAATTGACTGTTGCGAGTGCCGACATAACTCTATCTCTCTCTCTGTTAAAGAAGCAAGCGTGTTTTAGAGCTCCGCAATTGGACTTAACAAAATTATAGTTAAAGTTGATTTCAAATATTAAAAGTTATACCAAAATACTCGTAGGAAAGTGGTTTAAACGAATATTAATATTAAAATTTACCACGAATTACAGTTAAGTTTATAATTAGTGGTTAATCATCGCCAGTTCCATTTTCTGAAGAGGACCAAGATGGATGGAAATCAATAGGAAGGAATCATTCAGCATTATAAGATAAGTCACAATGCTTTATTGTATATGTGCGTCAAGTTGTACGCTTCCACTGTCGTTGGTCATGAGTCCCCAAGATACTGGCACACAATATGCTTGTTTATTCCAGAGGGATATACCGGAGCTACAACCCACATCCCATATCCATGAGAAAGATATAAGAAATTTAAGAAATAAAAGACTTTTACTAATTAGACTATTAAGAAGTGGTGTAAATGCACTCAACCCTGGCCCATGTTGCATTTGCAACAACGTGAAGAAGAAGAACCAACAGACTATTAAGTGTTCAAAGTGCACCTTCCAAACTCACAAAGCCTGCGCAAACCTGTCGAAAACTAAATTCGAGTTTTACACTAAACATGAATGGGAATGCAGTAATTGCTTAACAGGCGTTCCCACATGCAACCTGTGTCAAAAAAGCAATCGATACCTAGCAGTGAAGTGTAGTAAATGCAAGTTTTATTTTCATGACAAATGCCATAAAAGCAAATATCCCCAACACAAATCTGACGACTTTGTGTTTACATGTTCTGACTGTTCTCTGAAGCAAAATCTCCTAAACATTAGTGAAGATGACTCAAGAATTGATGATACATTGATATCAATTCCAAGAAGTAAAAGAATTCTGATAGGCCACATCAACACCAGAGATATGTTATCACTAGCGAAAAAAGATGACATTCATTCACATGTCCTTGACAATCAGTACACAGTTTTTGGCATAAGTGAAACCTGGCTATATAAAGACATTCCAGATACCGAGATTGAAATTCCAGGCTACAAAATATTTAGAAGAGACAGGAAAACAATTAAATCTTACAAAGACAGAGGAGGAGGAGTTTTATTATATGTGAAAAGTCAATTTGATGTTTCAATTATTAATGATATATCACCAGACTATGAAATATTACACATAAAAATTAAGCGAGAATTCATCAAAGCCATTCATATTGTGCTAGTGTATAAGCCACCCAAAACGAATTCTAATAAGTTTCTCCAAATTTTGACAAAACATCTCCAACTAATTGAGAAAGATGAGGATTATATTTTGGGAGATTTCAACATTGACTGTTCAGCAAAAGATAGCAATTCATATGAACTTATATCAACCATGAATGACTATGACTTTTCGCAAATTATAAAAGATCTTACGAGAATAACAGCTAATAGTGCTAAAATTTTAGACTGTATATTCACAAACCGTGAGCAATTAAACTGTAAAAGCGGATGCGTAGAGTCACAACTATCTGATCATAATCTTATTTACACATATCGCAAAATTCCTAAATCTTTCAAGTCACCTATAAAAACTATAGAAGTTCGTTGTTTCAAAAGTGCAAATTGTGAAAAAATTAAGGAGATGCTAGCAAATGCCCCATGGTGGATACTTGAATACTGTGATACTGCAAGCAAGAAGTATACAATGTTTCAAAAAATACTCCAACACATTTTAGATACGTTTGTGCCCATAAAAAAGATCAGAGTAAAAGTTGCAAAAAAACCGTGGATGAATGCTACGTATAATGCAATTAATAGAAAACTTCATAAGCTAAAACG
>JAHZMU010002888.1:0-28116 GCA_027743725.1 Rambutsinella grinnellia | reverse complement strand
TCTTCCCTTCATCCCACACGTCTCACGATATTTCCCATGGGCTGCAGTCTACTTTGCACTTGCATTTTTAAGATGGAATATTTACTGTAAGAGTCAAGGAAAGAGCAGAGGTCAACTGAAACGGGATAATAATGGCGATCTCTCGAATAAATTATTAATGGAATATCCAGTGTCCAACCGCATCTATCCAAAATGTCAAACTTGTCACAATATCCAATGCCACCAAAGTACCCTAATATTTATTAAGTTTTTAATAATTCATTGGATACTTTACATCAAACTGACATGTCTTCTCTAGAATAATGATGTGAAATAAATAGAGAGTCGATAGAGTAAACTTGTATGCACGTGGCATCTCTTCCCCCAACATGACAATCACTATCAAGTTGAAAAATGACAATTACTTTTAATAATTTTATTTCATACGATATACTTGATATTTTCTGCCGAGGGAGAAACTCGAGATGAAGCTGTGATGATGATAAGGATGTGATTTGCGTGATTTGTTACTAAGCAGCTACTGGAAGCAGAGTTGATTGTTAATGAAATAATTTCTAAGGAACTGACGGATGAGAAGAATAAATTTAATAGTCATTTGAAGAATAAAAGGTTAAGCTTTCTGGAGCAAGTGGGAATTTTACGGAGGTTGTGCATGTAAAAGAGGTGAAGATTTCGAATGGGAAGCTCCACCCAAAATATTAAAGGACTGGCTAGCAGAACACGAACAAGCTGTGTTAAATCTTGAAGAGGAGAAGCTAGAGTTACAGCAATCGCTTGATTCTAGCCTGGAGAAGATTTCAGAGTTGGAAGCTGTCCTTGCAAAAGTCCGGTTCGGAAAGAAGTCGGTTGAGAAGCGTTTTAGAGAAGCGGAAGCGGCGTTGTAATTAGGAAGGAAAGTGAAAGAAAAGGATATTGAGAAATTTTAAGAAAAAGAGAGAAAAATAGGCAAAGGCTTATTCCAACAGATAGTGAGGAATTAAAAGCGCAAATCAAAGGCCATTTACACCAGGTGAAAAATCATAAAATGTTAATTAAAAACCGGCTTACCGAAAACCATTTTTGAATCATTTTCATAAAGTTGATGGTTTCGTCCAGATTTTTAAAACCATGCATATTTTTGAAGACACACAATTCAATCGCAGAAATTACTTCGGTGGAGAAAATTTGCACGGCTCGCTTCACGTTCATTTTTTCAAAATTAGTTGGATACACCACTTTGCGCGTTAGGCACCTCACTGTTTTAATAGGGACACCTTTTTGAATTTTATAAAGCGTTTTTATTGGACTACTTGTAATTGGCTTGCCGTCTTTTTCCCAGTGCCTTTCATGATCCAAATATTGATTTCGAATATTTTTTAAAATATGGCACGGGTCATAGCCAATAAATAGTGGCTCCTCTGGTGTGAACGGATGTGGAATTTCATCTAAAATTTCCGTTCCTCCACATAACGTTTTTAGAGCTTTGCCATTAATTGTAGCATCGTCACAAGAAAGCTTTCTAATACGAAAGCCAATTTTCTCTGTCTTTTCTATTACATGTGGGATAATTTTAGCCAAGTCATCACCTCCGAGTTGTTTCACCAAATAATAAGCAACAGGAATTCTGACATTTGTTGTCATTCCTTTTAACACGAAACAAAGCAATCTGTTTGCAGGAACCAAAGCCTGTGGCTTTCCAGTTACGTTTTTGCCATACTCGGCAGCTCCAACAACCTTATCGTATTGCCGTGAATACGTCATTCTAGGGGATACGGCCATTTCATCAAAAATAAGGCTACACGTAATTTCCCGTTCCTTAAGCGCATTAAATTCTTCGACCAGTCGTGCTTGAACTAAATCCGTTAAACCTGTTTGAAGGTTAGAAGGACCAATAAAGCGTTGCAGAGTACTTTCGCAAGGATAATTACCAACATATTTGCGTAGAAAACGATAAGCTCGAGGTGATTTGGCCTTCAGCAGGATGCACATTCTCACACATAATTCTGACTATTTAAAATGCTTCTTTCCAAACGCTTCGATTTGTTGTAGAATAAGGTATGCCTTGATATCCCCATTTTCGCTTGCCTCTTGCTTAATTTGGTTTAATTTAATTTGATGTCTATCTAGCTTCGGAGCAGATCTTTTAAGTTTTTGGAGTAGAGATAGGATAGTATCATCCTTGGCATTAATCTTGGCTTGCAAAGCATTTACTTTCTTTCTCAGCTCCTTAATGGTATTCTTGAATGGAACCGTCACATCAATATTTGGCGTTGACGACGACGGTTGATTGTTAATTTCTGCAACGAACGGAGTATCAGGGATAAAGTTGGAATGGATAATGTCGGTGCTAGTTAAAGGTGGCACGTTTTCCACATTATTGTTGCTTAATAAACCGAAAATCTTTCTTCTCTTTTCAGGAACAGGTGCTGGATTTCGTATTGCCGGACACTTTCGTTTTTTAACTTCGACTTTGGATTTATACGATGGATACCCTGGGAAAATACTTGGGACTGCAGTCCGCTTTAGAATCCGTTTAGTAGGATGGCAGTTAAAGTCATCTTCCGTAAAATGCACTGAACAGACGAGTGACCTAAAAAGTAGTATAAAGTTGTTTCTATTAACGCTCACATAAATTAGATCAAATCAAATTAAGTCCAATGGTTTATTTTAAAGTAGATTTTGAATTTTAATATTACCTGTCAAAAGGTACCCAAGGTTTGGAGGGATTTTCAGCGTCACCCCTTGAAATAGCCTTTAGCCATTTCTCTCGAACATCCAGTTTAGATGGGATTTCATGAAACGTAACTGAATTTTCTCCATAATGCGAAGTGCAAAATGGTACACAACAACTTTTCCCCATTTTATACTTTGGCTGAATTTGGGTTTCACTACATTAACTATTTATTCACTAAATTAAAAGCATTTAAAAAATTATAAATTCACTTTTGGGATCACCACATGGTTGTGTTTACACAGTTGAATTCAATAAACTACTCTGCTGCTCTGATCCATCTGTGCTGCTGCTGGTGGCAATCACTTTCGTAAAAGCTAAAAGAAATAAACAGGCTGGATGGGGAGCCTATCTCCTACTGTTAGCCCAGCTCTAACCTATTCATTAGCAAATGGGATTTAAATTTATTTACAAAAATATAGCCAATTAAATAGGTAAGAGCAGAACTATTGAGTATGGGAAAGTGCAAAGGAGTTCACTCAAAGGCAGATAAAATTCACGTCATCTCTACTCTCAATTTAGCTACTTAAAAAGTTATATTCATGCTAGTTTTGCAATGATGCAAATAAATATCAGCATAGCAAAGCCGCAGCGTTAAGTTCAATCATGAATATAACGCATAAAAATTGGCTTTGTAGCAAATAGCTACTTTGTGGGTGCAAAAAGATTTTAACTTGGCTGTATGAGAGCAAAACGTGAGGAAACGTTTCACTTGAAGTTGTCTCGTAAAGCAAAAATTGAAGCGTATTCAAGCACAGGTCTACTGGTGATGATGATGTTAAAACCCAGCGTATTTGATAAGTAGCCTTTGTAGTGTCAAGATTACTTTGTGTAAACTCTACTTATCATAAACAGGCGAACAGAGACAGATCGAATGAATTGCATTTTTGTACATGTCAATAATTCCAATTTATGAATGTAATTTAACAGTATTTTAATGAAAGGTTTCGTCATTCATTAAGTTTCCCTTTAATTACTTTGCATTATTGTGCTGAAAGTTACAAACCTCTGCTAAGTAATAATGCAAACGATATAAATGCTAAAAGATTACGTTGCTTTATCTGGCGAACAGGATATATTAATTTCTTTATATTTGCGAATAGGATATCTGATATTTTTATATTTGCAAATAGGATATGTTATATTTTAAAAATCAGCAAATAAGTCCACAATGAAATTGCTGTGGAAGGTTGCCAGTTGCTCCAGTCGGATTGACAAACTGATAACCTGCTTGAGGACTAATGTTTAGGTTGGCTGCACTCGCAATCTATTCCGTTAACTCAGCAGTCTTCTGTTGTATTTCATCGACTGTCTTTTGAGCTGTTAGCATTTTGATTTCCTCGCGACGGCGGTTTATTTCGTAATCAAAATTGGGCTTTGGAGCGGGACCCGGACAGCCAGATGGGAATAATGGGGTTGGTTGAGGAGCTATTCCAAGCATCATTTGTGGTCTTTGCGTAGAAGTTTTTGGCCCAACTGCTAAGTGGTTAGGTGGAGGATTTGGAGTGTATGGAGGAGGCGCTGCAGGACCTCCAGAATGATAATTCCTAGAATTTGGAGGAAATTGATTACGACCAGGCTGGCTATGATCTCCGCCCCAAGACCTGTGCTGACCTTGGTTGCCCTTATTTTGATTTGAACGAGCACGTCCTTTATTCTGGGTACTCATCTGGTTCTGATGTTCAGAGTCGAGCTTTGCTTTGGCTTGAGAAACTTGTTAATTAGAATTTTTCTTAGTTTGATAACCAGCCTCACTCTGAACAGTAGCGTTACCAGGTACGTCTTCATTTCCTTTTATTGCCTTAGTATTTCGCTTGAATAATTCAAATTTATCATTCAACTTAGAAAATCTAGGTCGCTCATTAGGCTCAACCTTGAAGATGTTTTCCATCAGTTCCAGAATGTGGTTTGAACAGTCTTTAGGCTTTAGAATAGTCAACGGCGACTTTCCCTCCTTCAGGAATCCAATGACATCCATATTTGAACAAGCAGCACCAAAAGGAGTTTCCCCGTTTGTCCACATTTCCCAAAGAACTACGCCAAAACTCCAGACATCTGAAGCAAATGTGCAATCTCCTGCTATAAGGAGTTCTTTTGGTGCCCATCTAACGGAAATTGCTTTGCCGGAAGGGAGCTGTTAAAGAGAAAGTGCGATTTAACTTTTTAATCTCCCAACAAAAGAAGTTTTAGGCTTACACTTAAATAGTTTTCCCCACGTCCGTTGGCCACCGCAGTAATTCCATAGTCGGTGACCTTTGCATTAAAATGGGTTTTATTTTTGCCAATGACTTTCTCAATCATTATATTCCTAGCGGCAAGGTTTCCATGAATGATGCGCCTGTTATGTAGGTATTCACAGCCGTGGACTATGTCCAGAGCTAGCTTGCTTAACATGGCCTATTCCAAAGTAAAATTAATTGTTGATATTGATTATTAATTAATAGTTTGATTACAAAGCTTACATCATTTTGTGAATTTCCTTTATAATTCAGGAACTTGAGTAAACTTCCCTCCGAAAAATAGTCATTGATGATCTGCGGGCATTCAATTGCTTTGAAATCGACACTGTTTGATATAATGCCTTTGATCTTGACAAGGTTTCGGTGATTCAAAGTCACTAGAAGACTAATCTGGGCTTGGGCTATTTCCATATTGAGTGGGGAGTGAAACACTTTAACAGCAACATGTTGACTTTGGAGAAAGCCTAATGTAATTCGACATTAATCATTTAAATGCAAATAATTAAAAATCTTAAACTTCACCTTCCAAAACCTTGCCAAATCCACCGACCCCGACCAACTTTTCGTTTTCGAGTTCATTCGACTTAAAGACCTTTAGCGTCTTAGATTTTGGTGGACAAGTTGTAGCAAATGCGTCATCAGCTTCTTCCTCCCAATCACCATCACCTTCATTATCATCGAAGAAGTTTCCAGCTTCCAAGATAACGCCAGACCTGTGGTGATAAGCAACCGGAGCTTCGCTAAACCCACTGCATCCCGACCTCGGATAACTTATCTTCTCAAATGTCCACTCTCTCTTTGCTCGGTCTGGCTTAGCTTTGCGGGGCCTTCTTTCATCATCGCTTGATTGATTATTACCCATTTTAAATGTAGTTCAATATTAAAATGGGCACAATAAAATGTTTAACTGACAATGTTGTGAGCCTAAATATTTGACAGTAAATTCGCTTTTTGCACTCGCAATGAATTTTATGTTCACCTGCAAATAATAAATGCATTTAAATAATGCTAAACGATTAGATAAAACTCAGCAGCAAATTGTCTACAGTCTTAGTCATAAGTAATAAACGGTGCATAAAATTTATACAAAAATATTCCCAACTAAAAGGAAGAGAAAAGAAATACGCAGTAATGAAAAGTGCAGAAGAGTTCACTCAAGAATTGACAAATTTACGTCCCCACTACTCCCTATTCGGTTACATAAAAGTTGGCTGCGACTTTTTTGAGCGACCATTGCGAATTATTTTATAGCCGTAACGTAGAAATCTATCTCGAATTATAGGGATTTGTGCTTAAAAATGAGCCGTGTTCTGAAATAGCCTGTTTAGGTGTGCAAAAATATCTAGATTTAGCTGTATAGGTTGCGTGCAAAACGTGAGCGTTTCAATTCAAGCTGTCTTTTGAAAATATTGAAGCATATGAACAGCAGAAGTAGCTTTTAGTAACGATGATAATTAGACAGCCCACTTGACATGCACTTGACAAGTTATAACTGTTGCAATATGAAGAATACTTAACAGGCTCTACTTAAGAGTAAATTGCTTTCTTTTCATAATATCAATCAAAAACATACCGACTACAAACTGCGGTATTCAATTGTATTTTTTACATGTCAACTTCTCTATCATGCATTTGATAGTTTTATAAATGCAAAATGACAAGTGTGCAACACATTGTTCAAATAAAACAAGCTTTTGGATTATACTGTTCCTTCCATTAATACTTTAGGAAAGCTCTTGCTGATAAACTGCAGTGATTAGACTCTAATCATTAGAGATTATAATTTCTTGTACTGATCATTTGTTAGAAGCATGACCTTTCGCACTGAAGTCCGCATTAATGAGCTAGACAATTGTCGGTGGATGATTCTCTCAATGCCACACGCATCTCTTTGTAATGGAAATGCCGCAACACAAAAGTTGTGCGTGAATATAAATGAAACTTTTCTATTTCCTCTTTCTGGATATATTATCTGAAAACAGTTGGAATTAATGAGTCATGTCTAAAAAGTCTTGCTTGAAGAAGTGCTAATTTTTATTACAAATTTTCTCGCTTTGCTCCAGTATAATTTGCATTTTTTTTGCTAATTTTTGCCATGCTTTTCACGTCATTTCATTACGAGAGTGAAGAAAATGATAAAGAGCGTGTAGGCCTTGCCATGTTTGATTTCATAATTGGTAATTTAATTTTTAATTTGATTAAATTAAAACCAATTAAATTTACATTTTAAGTTGGTGGTGGGACATCCGGATGCGTTTTGGCAAATAGGCTAAGCGAAAGCGGCCACTATTCCGTTTTACTCTTGGAAGCAGGCGGAATTCCTCCGGAATTTATGAATGTGCCAGGCTTAGCAAAGCAGAATGAATTAATTCCAGAGCTGACCTTCGAGTATTTCAGCGTCCCCCAAAAGCATGCCGCCCTTGGCGTTAATGGAGGTGTTGTACGCGTCTCCCTCGGAAAAGTTTTGGGTGGCACTAGCCAAATTAACTATTCTATATTTAACCGGGGCAATTCGCTCGACTTTGATAATTGGGCTAATTACATAGGAGACTCTAGTCGGTCGTATTCTGCAATGCTTCCGCATTTTATCAAATCGGAGAGTTATCTAGGCGAGTTCCCATCTACCCATCATGGATCTTCCGGCCCCATTCCAGTCAGTTTTCAAGAGTACGCCCCAGGACGTCAGCAATGGCTTGATTCTGGCAAATTGCTCGGTTATCAAATTAAAGATGCCAATGGCCCACAACAAATTAGCTTTACCCCAATCGAATTTGCAAGAAAGAGAGGACGACGCGTTAGCGCTTATAAAGGTTATCTAGAGCCAATTATGAATACAAGGAAAAACCTAAAAATAATAACTTATGCAAACGTCACTCAAATTGTAAGTAAACTTTTATTAGCCTTTTAAAATTGATTTTTAAATAAAATATTTTAAAGCTTTTTGCAGGTAACACGGCAATTGGTGTAAGATATAATATTAATGGCAGCCTCCCCAAGTTTGGAGATGTTGCTGTTGCAAAAAGAGAAATTATTTTAAGTGCAGGAACATACAATTCAGCCCTTTTAATAATGAGGTCCGGAATAGGCCCAAAAGATCAGCTCTTATCGGTCAAAATTCCAATAATTCAGGAGCTTCCGGTTGGGGAAAGTCTTATGGAACATCCAGTCGTACCAATCCATATAGTTTTAAATAATAAAAGCCTTGCACTTGACCCTCAAAAAGATTTTAATAAAGAGAATTACGAACAATATGAGAGGTTTGGGACTGGGCCTTACAGTTCTGTGGCGGGTTATGCAGGACAAGCTTTTATAAGTTCGTCAGTTGCTGCCAAAGAAGGGCATTGGAATTGGCCGGATATCCAGCTCTGTCTAACTTCGGTGACGACGAGACTTAACCAGTTCAAAGATAACTGGGTGGAGCCTTGGGAGACGACTGTACTAATGAATTTGTACTTGGCAAGGCAAAAAAGCAGGGGAACTGTTAAGCTAAATCCAAACAATTTATTTGTGCCTGTAATCGATTTCAATTATATCGCGGATGAGAGGGACAAGCAAATATTGTTGGAGGGTGTGAAGGAAACTTTGAGGATTTTTGAGGAGACTGATGTTTATGAGAGATTAAGAGCGAGACTTTTTAGAGAGCCTTTAGAGGCCTGTAAGGAACATGAGTTTAACTCGGATAATTATTGGCGGTGTTATATTAGGCAAACTACTATTCCTGGGAATCATCCAAGTTCAACTTGTGCAATGGGGGATGTTGTTGATTCGAAATTAAGAGTTATTGGAGTGAATAAGCTGAGGGTTGTGGATGCGTCTGTTATGCCGTTTAGTACAGATTCTAATTTACACGCGGCTATTTTTGGGATAGCGGAGAAGGCTGCGGATGAAATCTTAAATGACAGTTTTATCTAGAAAAATGGCTTAAATCCAGGAATAATAGAACATGACACATTTTCTTATCTAATCGCCGTGCTAAATTCATGCAGGAATGGCTGCATAAGTAAGACTTTGAATTAATCAGCCTTTTAATTTTTTATCTAATTTATTGCTTGATAATTTATATCAATTGCATATTAACTTCATTTGGTTTTTTAGTCCATTCTAGTGAAGAACGTTGAAGCGAATAATTAAAAATAAGGGACATTTTAGTTTCGCTATTTTTTACAAATATTAAATTTTTTGCAATGACTCTGTTAAATTTGCTTACTGTTTTGTTCATAACCCTGCACTTTCAATCATTAAATTTCCTTTGCGAGGCTCAAACTCTAACAGCAGTCCGATTACAGGCAAGACTAGCAACTACACGATTATCCATATCTTCATTATACGACGGTGACGACACAATCTACTTATTTGGGTGCTTTGGAGAGCTCTTCCCGGGATTACATACTGCATTAAATGAAACTTGGAAGTATTCAATTAGCCAAGATACGCTCGAATGGGGAGGTGAAATTCCTGAAACAAGTTATCTCGGTACAACCATCATGGACAAAGAGAAGAACATTTACCACTTGAATGGAATATATAAAACAGCCGTGTTCCTCTACATCCCGAAATTCCAAGCGTTCCTTAATATTTCCACGCTTCCGGTTCAAAACAGAAATTTTGCTGCGATTAAGCCGAATGAGGATGTAGCCATATTATTTGGTGTGGAATCTTTTGGACCATCCGCAGTGCTAAAGTTGGATTTGAACACTTTGCAAGCAGAGCAAATTTCCGTAATGCCAAAAAATCTTTCTCATGCCGAAAGCCCCTCCGCAATTTGGGTAGAGGATGAGGGCGCAGCTTATATATTTGATGGGCAGGTAGGTTTTGAAAATGTAACGAGATATTACCCATCTGACAATTTCTTCGAATTTCTTCCGAACCCCTTTCCAAGCGCGCAGCTCAACAAGGTACACGCAGCCACTACGGATGGTAAATATGGTTATATCTTTGGCGCTTTTGAAGACACTCCGCAAAATAGTATTTTGAAGTTTGATCCAACAACAGGTGATGTATAGCCTATTATAGTATCAGGCTATCCTGGAACAAGCACTTATGCATTTTCAGGGACGAGTGTTGTTTATGTTAAAAAATTAAATAGGATTTATATGTTCGGTGGAAAGATTGAAGCGGACAACAACGTTCGGTACAGGGAATTTATTTGGTATTTTAGTTTGGACCCAATTAACCAACCATAATGGATTTCACTGTCACAAGTACCACCAGTTTATTTTAAACCACCAAATATTCTCTAGAAATTTTGAAACTATGTTAAAACCTAATTTTTTCAAAACATGTCATAAATCGCAAGGATAATATTAAATTATCAATTTAAACTTTGGCAATTTTTATTCAAAATTCGTGCAGGTAACTTAAATTGTAATTGAAAATTATTTAATATGTAAAAGCAATTAAATGATGATAAGAATCAAATTATAGTCGTAATGAAGGTTTTATGGTTTTAATTGATATCTGTTTAAAATAACTATTTTTAACCGAAAGAAGAAGCAAAGAACAAAGCAAACATAAACAATTTGTTATCAAAATTTATACTTTAGTAGAAATTAATTTAGAATGTAAGCGTATAAAATGCTACATGAAGAGGCTGAGGGTTGTTGATGTTGTTGTTAAGTCACATATTAGTTATAAGTTATTACAGATTTAAATTTACACACCAATTTTTTAGATAGCGAAAAAGGCTGCGAATGACATTTTTATTGAAAGTTTAATAAATCAATAAATCCTAAATATTTTGCATCTTTATTTTAATTTTCGATTCAAGCTCTCTTACGCCAATTTTTGAAACCTAATTATTTAATAATTTTAACAGCTATTAAAGTAAAACCAAAATCCTAAGTGTGTCTCCGCATCATCAGTTTGGAACAGGACTAGGACCATATCTTCATAGGTTAGGTCGACGGTACTCGTGTCGTGGCAAATCCTTAAAGTAGTAAATGTCAATTCAATTTGTTTGTAATAAATTATAGCTTTTGTCACTCAGATAAAGCTTACCTGGTATTTGTTTCCCACCTCCCTTCCAGAAAAACGTAAACAAAGAGTGAATCAAAACAAGGAAACGTGTCTTGCAATCCCTCCTTCTTATACCAAGCGCTTTTGCATTTACCCTCGTATATGCTATTGGTCGGTGGAAAGAGAAAGGCAGCAAGCTCATTATTATCGTAGCGGTAATTTACAAGTGGATATTTAAATTCGAAGGTGGGCGTTTCAAATATGTGGTGAGTAGACAAGTTGGAAACTCTAGTTTCCACATTTCTGGAGACCTCAGCTCTATACTCTACAGAAAAGCCGGTTTGCTGCGCTTCCCCTAGAGCAAGGGAATAAAATGATACAATGACAAGGTTGCATTCTGTCATTTCAAAAGATCCTAATGCAGTCCTGTAAAATAATTTTAATTTAAAAATTTGTTTCTACAAATTTAAAATTTTCGCTTAATTTTGTGCTCACGGCACATGTACACCTTTAACAGGCTCTTCCCTTCCGTTATGCTTGAAGCAGGTGAAGACAAGCTCTTGATCACTACCAGGCTGGTTGGTAGGCGGACCAAGAAACTGGACGTTGAAGGTATATCCAATTGCATCCGGCACACCTAATATCCATGCACAGCGCTCGCTCTCTAGGACGGGTTCAAACGGTTTATAAAATATTCCACCCGTCACTGGCGTGAACACGTCTCCGCATCGGGGAAGCCCGGAAGTTGAACTTGTTGCAAATAGCAAGATTATTATAAATATAAAAGGTACATTTCTTTCCCTGCCACAACTCATCTTGCTTGTTAAAAGAAATTGCTGTTGATGCTGCATGAACGACTGTTTACCTTAAATAAAGATTGGTTTACAAGTTTGCATGTAACATATTATAATCTATGACAGAATGAGGTCTACACTTGTTTTAGTATCAATCCAAAGCAAAAGCTCCAGCAAACCCAATTCCCAATATGAATTCTACAACTAATGCATGATTGTCCTACTTTTTAATATAGTTCAAATGATAATCTCTCATCAAACAAATAAAATGCCTTGACATCTGAAATGATTATCAGAGCAAACATTACTTTGCATTTTATTTAAGTTGGATTCAGTTTAAAAAAAAATAAATTTAAATATTCTGTTAATTTTTAATGGCAGGTGTCAAGTAAACGTAATATTAAAATTAGCAACCGTAATGCCAAAAATAAAATCCTGAACCTTCACTTTCTCCATTTGAGTGAAAGAGCAGCAGGGTCATGTCTTCATATGGGATGAGAAGATTATGTCTCGTTTGGTTACAAATCCTAAAAAATTATAAAAGACATTTAAATATTAGATATGCAATAACTAATTAGCTAATTATTAAAAACTTTTACCTTCCAAGCCCTTCCCATTTTCCCGTTTCGGCGGAAGCACTTATATTAAAACCAAAAATATCCAATCCATCCACACAATTATCTCCATTGCCAAATGCTCTTAGCTTAAACCACAGATTTTTAACACCTCCCATATAAACGTTTTCTTTTGGTGGAAAAACAAATGCGGCTAGCTCAAACTTATCAAAATGTGAGCCCTCAATCGGATATCTGAAATCAAATGTGGGAGACGCTAAAATGTGATGAGTTGATCTGGCCGAAGTTGGTGGAATGCTCCCGGTAAAGATAGTCTCATAAAGAAGAGCGAAGCCTGTGCTTTCACTACTGTTGCCCAAATAAGAGGAGGTGAAAGAAACTACAATAATATTAGCAGCTTCCACTATGAAGATCCCCGTTTCCGTTCTGAAGTCATTACAATTGTGTCTCACTGTCCATTCATTAAGTTATTTATTTAATGTTTATCTTACGGTTTATATGACCTAATCATTCTTGGAGGGTTTCCCTGGACAATAGCGGTAAATACGAGCTCTTGATCACTCTCTGGAATATTCGTGGGCACGCCAAGGTACTGAATGTTGATGGAATAGCCGAGTCCAAGTGGAACTCCAATTATCCAAGCGCACCGCTCATGCTCAACAACTGCTTCGAAAGGTTTGTAGTAAATGGCACCTGTCTCCGTAGCAAATGAGTCTCCGCAACGAGGTTCCGTTATAATCTTTTTATTGAATTGTGAAGGATTTGGCAGCTGCCAATTAGTGTTACTTGTCATGTTAGTAGGTGAAATTGCTCCAACAAGACATACTAGAATTGCTATTAATTGTAGGTATTTAAAAAGTAACATTGTTGGCGTAATAAACGGACTATTGGCAGAAATAGTTTGTACGAATTAACTTTTGTTAAATTCACCCCTGCAATTAATTCAAACAATTTTCTTTTAAAGGTTCTGTTTAAATTCATGAAAAAAATAACGTTAGAGATTAGGTAATCTGGAGAGACCTACTTATAACTAACTAAATACGAAACATCAGCGTGGGAAACGAGTAGTGGTAAACATTTCGGATTTATGTTGATTAACAAACTTTTATCATTTTTTATTATTGAGGTTGAGTGACAAGATATTCAGACAGAAACTATTATGGGATAAAAGTGTGCCAAATGATTGCTTCAATGATCAAACCACGTTCAGATATCAATGATATCATATCACACTACTTAATCCACATTCTCGTTTTAGGTTTTAATGAATTGTAAAATAAATAAAAACTTGAGCTAACCTTTTTAAGATTTATAAAAAAACACTATTAAAATTTATTTTATCGAATTGTACATGCGGCACAGTAAACTCATTTTTAGACAATCGTAAATACGCTATTTATTTTAGATTCTTTTACTAGTTCTAAATTAGACTGTGCCTTTTCTCGCTATGTCCCAGTTTTTATCTCTGGATTCACCAAATGAGCCCAGCACGTAACAATTGTGTTTAGAAATGGGTTGTTGGTACCTGCCGACTCTGAAATTCTTACTAACAGGGCTACTGTAATTAAAACTGCATAAATTATAATGACATGTTTCCCATTTCTGCTCATTTTAAGTCCACCTCGTACACGGCTTCTTTTATCCACCATAAACTTTATACGTATCCGATAAGCATTGACCCACTCATCTAGCCTCTTCCAAAAGGTGAATAGCCCGTTGTCATGAAACCTCGCAGAAAATTCGGATATTTTGCGGTGCTCTCCGTAAATAAATAACAAGCCAATTGATTCACTCACAAAGCGTTGTCGTACAACGTGACAGTATTTATTCTGCACGGTTCCCGCAAACAGCACCTTTGTCATTCCAACTTTCGTCGATGAAAGCGCTGTTGCCAAATTGTATTTGTCGTTCTTAAAACATTCCGTTATATTCAAGCCGCATCCATCAACATCATAAAATTCAAAGCTGGACTCCAGCTTATTCCCACCATTATCAAAGTTAAGTTCAAATGCAGACCTGTATTCTGGCTTGAAATATAGGTAGAGCCACAAATTGCTTGATTTTATAAAGCTCGACATGTTTCCACTAAAGTATTTAGCATATTCCTTTGGGAGCTCTTCCGGTTTTACCAAAAATTTATATTCTTTTTCCACCAGCTCATTTAAGTCTTCAAACACGATGGGCTCCGGCGGCTTTGTGATTTTTGAAGTGAAATCTCCCTCATAACCAACGTGGATTACAATACAGCAAAAGGAAACAATGACTAACCACCGATTTACCCATTTTCTCACGTCTTGCTTGAACATCACTCTACACAAGTTGGAAAGGCTTTGTCTTAGATTCCGCTCACTCTTTGGAATTTCAATGAGGATTGCTAAAGCCCAAAAGCTGCAAATAATAACCAACCAGTTTAAGACGCTAAATGGGCCTGCCCAATACCCTAAAGAGGCAGACTGAAGCCGAAGCTCAACCTCACAATAAAGAACGTAGTAAACCTCTTGTCTTGCAATGAACGTAGACTGGTCAAAATATGTGGGAGGGGATTCATAAGACCCATTTTGTGGTTTCGTATACCGCGTACTAAATGGGTAAAAGAAGGAGTCAAAGTTCTCGATATAACTATAAAATTTTACAGTTTCCGCCAAAGTCGCGTTGAACTTAGAGAGAATGCACTCAAGTAGGTTTTCATAAGCGCCGGAAAATACTAGCGGGAGTTGGTGGTTTGTCATTGGAACATAGTTTATTATTTGCCTTGTTGGGTATCGCTTGATTTCGTTTATGTAATGGAGCATTCCTGACCAAGAAGAGAGGATTTGAAAGTGATGGTCTTCCACTGGGCTGAGGACATAACGCGTTCGGCTTATATTTTCTGGCCTAGTTGGAGTTAGCGTGTAGTATTGGATAGTTTTTGGAGCAGAGCTAGTGTCATTAGGCAAAATCATAAATAGTAGCTTGTCATACTGAAAATATCTGCTTGCTAGAAATTCGTGGATTTCCCCTATGTCCTCCCACTCCATCTGGAAGAAAGGATAAAAGAGGTGGACAGAGTTAGCCCAAGGAGAATTAATACCATATAGAAAAGTGGAATTGTCCACTTCCATGTATGTAATTGTAACAATTCTCCTCTCCTGATATTTCCATCTCGTTTTTCCAATAAGGTCTCGGATAGGTGAACTCCCGTATATCTCTCGTGATGTTTGAATCACCCAAGTAATGTTGAATTGGCTAGATTTTCGCATAAGGGCTTCATGATCGGGAAGGATTTTGCAAGAATTGCTGTACCTCCGCAGGTAAAAGATACTGTTTGAATACCCCCAGTAAAATGGGACACAAAATGCTACCTTAAATAAATATAATATAAAGATTAAATACATTTTATTGCAAGTCATGCTTTCTGTTATAAAAATTAGCCTTTTAAACTCCGCCAATGACAAATGAGACATGAAAACTGGATTTGAAATTAGTTTATTCTGAGTAAAATAATTTATTTTGTTCAAGTACATAATTTTATTAGAAAAACCATAACAATATTGGACATCCACAAAAAAACAATACATAATATCAAATACATAACATCAAAGTCAAGAGTAAATTATGCCAAACAAATTGATTACGCGTATTTCTATATTATCTCCTAATCTCTTTATGACTCCTCGACAGCAAGAAGGTAAAAATCAATAATGCTAATCCATTCCAGTCTGGACAATGATGAGAACTTGTCACGGGGAGTACATGATTCATGAATGTATTATGAATGAAGTTTACTAATATTAGCACAATAAAATTTTAAAATAATTTGTCACGGGGCAACATGAACAAAGAAATATAATTAGGTCAGTATTGCTACTCAATTTAATGATTTGCTAATCAAGCACATGCAATTTATGTGAAATGTAAGCAGATTATAAAAAAACGGTTCTCATAATATAAATTTTGAATTTTGATATTAGAATATTTTGAGTTTAAGTTTCTCGTTATTTTTAATTTAAGTAAATATATTCGTTTGTCGGTGGTTATTTAAAATTATAGGATATTAAGAGGGAAAGCAAGCTTCACGCTAACCATTATTTTGGAAAATATTGTCAGCGTAAACGTCAGCAAAAAAGTAAATAAAATTTAGTTTGTCATGGCATACAATCCGTGAAGTATCAGTTAATCGGTACGAGCTAAACTAACAAATATTTTTCTAAAATGGCTCCAATATTTCCATATAAACATTACCATTTTGTAAGAGTTTTATTAATTTATCCTGGAATTCTACATTTCATAGACTTTGGATCAACTCATAATTTATTAGTTGCCAGTGCAGTTAGAATTGAAACTCGCTTTAGTAATTCTGCTTTAGCAAAGCTCTCCACCCCACTACTTTCTATGTGGGGCCACCCACCAGGCACAATCAACATCGAACAATTTACAAACTTTGACGGAACACACAGTTTAGCATTTATAAACAATTATGCAAGAGCTCATCTCATAAACTCTAAATTTTCAGTAATTTTACGCCAACATTTTGTTGGCTTAGTAGGAGACTATTTAGTTTGGCTTTTGGACGGCAAATCCCCTCGTCAAATATGCCCTGCCTATAACGAATCAAATTTAGAAAGGTATAGTAATTGGGCAAGCTTGTGTGCGCGTCTTAATTTCCTACAGTTTGCTTCTAATGTAAAAGCTTGGAACTACGAAATATATTTTGACATTCAGCCAATTGTTACAAAACCTACGAATATAATAAGGTTACTTGGTTTATCTCCTTCAGCCAAAATACCTAATACGTATCACTTTTATGACTCAATTGTAGAATGGTACTTTCACTATAGCACAACTGAAGATCGAAAGATTATCCCAAGCCAAAGACCTAAGTTAAGAGTAATAGTTTTAGCCAACATTAAGAGCCTTTCTATCAAATCCATTTTAATTGAGAAATATCAGGCAATTCATTCGTTAGATATTCATTATTTATCTACATATAATAATGCTTATATAATTGTGAGTTTAGATAATCTAACAAATCTAACAAGCATCCAATTTATTTCCCCTTTTAGCACAGAAACGCTTTCTTTTTCAAAGCTTGATCTATCTGCACTAACTAGGAGTAGTGAAATCACTCAATTTACTATAGTCTTCAGAACCGACTTCTTTGAACAAGCTTATTTCTATCAATGCTTAAAAGTTTCTGCAAACCCAATAACTGGAAAGGCTGACTTCTACAAAATATTTGCTCATTTGTGGACGTCAATAATGAAAAATTATTCGATTGTTGATAATTATTATGAAAATGTGATTTGTGTTAATAACAAAAAGGTAGGCGCTTTTAATCAGAAGCACAAAACCAAAACTTTTCTTTCTGTAGGCGAAAGTGTGACACGCGGTGAGCGGAGACTTCACCTCCCAATATCCCTAGTGGATAAGAGTGATTCATTCAACTTTGTTGTATGTGGATATAAAAGTGTTGAACCTTTGCTTTTTGAAGAGTTAGTTAATGTTTATGATAGATTTGTGTGGATTTGTGTAATTTTATTTGGGATTTTGGTAGCGCTTGCTCTCCATTTTATTATTAGTTCTGTGCAGAGCGATAGAACAATAGCCATATTCTCAATCTTTCAAATTTTTCTTGAACAAGGAAGTGGATTTTTGAGTAGAGCTAAATTAAAAAAGCCATCCTTGTTAGTTCTGACCTTTTTCTTTCCAGCGGTTATTATTTTAAGCCAAGGATATAAGCAAAGTAACGTTTATAAAATTGTCTCGCAACGGAAACCAGTTCAATTCGAACGGTTTGAAGAGTTAATTGAATTCAAATATAAAGTTTACGTCATGACAAAAGACATAGTTATAAGTGATGAGCTTTTATTCTATGAAAATATAACAGATTTACATTTCTTTCGTTTCTACGTTGAGCATTGTTCGTATGGACATGGGCAGGATTTTTTCTCGGAGGAATATGAACTCCTTCTTGCTATTTTCTCTAGTGTTTGCCCGAGCAATCGCAATCTAAACCCCTTCTACTTGACTTTAGAGACAGCAAGAATTACAACGATGTTGTTGAAATACACGGTTATTCTGCCCAGGATAGAATTATTAGATTTAGTTTTAAAATCATTTCGCAGTAAATATTCTATGCAAGCTTTGGAATTGGATGATTTAACTGTCGATGAAGTAGAAAAAGAGTATCTTGTCTGGGAACAACATTTAATTTTTATGGAAACAAGAAAGTGCAACAGAACTGCTGTTTTACTAAATTCAAGGAATTTTAAAGGTCGCCCAAATACGAAGGAGATTTATAAAGGAAAAGGAAACTATTTACCAAAGTCATACTTATTTTTCATGAGTGGCTATATGCCATCAATACTTATTCAAAGAATATCCAGATTTAAAGCGTCTGGAATTGGGGAGAGGTGGATGGACATTTTGGATGTGCTGTCAGCCACAGGAAATAATATTTTTAGTGAGGCGGCTACTGATAAAACTCCAAAGGCTGCTAGTTTGAAAGGAAATGTTTTGGTTGTATTTAGTATGCTTTTGAGTGGATTAGGTTTGGCTTGCCTGGTTCTCTTGAAGGAATGTATATCTTCGTCTTTAGGCAATATTAAATTTTGCAAATTTAATATAAAATGAGTAGTTTATGTCTCAATGTATGCTTGATGTGCCATTAACATTTTGGCGGTGATGGTATAAATGAATAGTTTCAGTGGCACAACTATTTTGCCATGTAAGTAATAATGCTATTTCTTTTAATTCAATGCGTGTAACATAATTTACAAAGCCTAGTTTTTGTAGTCATTATTTTTTTTGAAATATAAAGCAGCTTTCTCTAAGAAATACTTCTCAATTTAATGCATAGTGAAGTAGCTTTGAATAGCTCGCTGCAACCCACTTGTTCATTAATATTCTGTATAACAAAGAGAACATTAGAGTTAAAGAATGACCCTGAACCAATAGGAAACTAACATAAATGAAAAGTTATTCAATTCTTTGCAATAATACGTTACGCCCGGCGAAGTGAGAAGGGTTACGGTTTTGTTATAAATTTTAATCTCATTATTATTGATTAACAAGCAAGTGTTTTACTGCATAATCGATTATTTTAAGAACAAATTTTTCAAGAGATATACCTCAGCAAACAAGCAAATATGTATTAAAACCTAAAAGTCTACTGAACTGGATTCTCAATTTCAATTTCGTCGTAGAATTCAAGACAAAGCTACATTATCATAGGTTAAGCCAAAAATTACTTTTTAATAATGGCCATAATATTTTCATACCAACCCTACGACCAAATTAAAACTTTATTAATTTATCATGGAATTGTGCACATTTTAGATACAGATTTGTTGGCTAGTTCAGTTATAATTGATACTCGTTTGAGTAATCCAGCTATTGAAAAGCTTTCTATTACCCTACTTTCTATGTGGGGACATCCACCAGACGCCATTAGTCTAGGAGAATTTACAACACTGGAGGGAACACACTGCCTAGCTTTTGTAAACAATTATGCAAGAGCCAACCTCATTAAACCAAAATTCCCAGTGATAATACGCCAACATTTTATTGGTTTAGTAGAAGATAATTTGGTTTGGGTGTTAGACGGCAAGTTCATTAGAGCAATTTGTCCTACCTACAACACATCACATCTAGAAAAGCATAATAATTGGGAGAATTATTGCGCACGCATAAATTTTCATAATTTTGCTTCTCGAGTAAAAACTTGGAATTTAGAAATATACTTTGATGTAGCCCCGGTTATTTCAGAACCTCGTTGGATATTAAACCTACTTGACCTGAGTTCAAAGAATTATATGGCAAATACCTACTACTTTTATAGTTCTCTTGCGGAGTGGTATTTCCAATATAGAACAACTGAAAGCAGAAAGATTACTCCAAGCCAAAGATTAAAGATAAGAGTATTAGTAGCTAAGATGGGAAGCAATTCGGGAAAATTTAATTTAGTTCAGGAGTACAAAAAAATTCATTCATTAGATATAACAGATTCTTACAATTATATTTATCTAATAGTAAATTTGGATAATCAAGCGTCAATTGTGAAGCTTTGCTCTTTCGGTATAACTAAAACGCTTTTTGAATATTTAAAGATTGATCTATCTGCAGTGACTGCAAGTGAAATAAATGCACCCATCGTGTTTCGGGCTGACGGCCTAGAACAAGTATATTTTTATAAATGTTTGAAAGCGTCAGCAAACCCTATATCTGAGAGCTTCAAATTCTACAATGTTTTCGCTCATTTATGGACGTCAATATTGAAAAACTATTCTATTATTGACGATGAAAATGAGATTTGTATTAATGACGAGAAGTTAGGCGTTCCTCGAAAACATAATGGCAATTATCTTTCCGTAAGTGAAAATGTTATCAGGGGTGAGCGCAGTCTTCACCTCCCTATTGCACTTCAGGATAATCGTGACTCGTTCAAGTTTCTTGTTTGTGGGTATAAAAGTGTGGAACCTTTGCTTTTTGAAGAGCTCGTTAGTGTTTACGATAGAGCTGTTTGGATCTGCGTAGTTTTATTTGGAGTTTTGATTGCATTTTCTCTACATTTTGTCACTTTAATGGATAACGATCCAATGAAAAGTGATCGGATAATAGCCATTTTCTCAACGTTTCAAATTCTTCTAGAGCAAGGCAGTGGATTTTTGGACGGAGCTAAATTAAAAAAACAATCCTTACTTGTTCTGACCTTTTATTTTCCGGCGGTGATTATTTTGAGCCAAGGATATAAGCAAAGCAACGTTTATAAAATTGTGTCGCAAAGGAAACCAGTTAAATTCGAGTGGTTTGAGGAGTTGATTGAATACAGATATAAAATTTATGTTTTGACCAACGAGATAAGAATTAGTCCTGAACTGTTCGCTGTGAATTTGTCGGATTGGAATTTCTTTCAATATTATGTAGAGCATTGCCTAAATCAACACGGGTATGAATTATTCTCTGAGAGTTATGAACTTGTTTTAGCCATTTCATCCGGCGTTTGCATAAGTAATCGGGGTCCAAATCCATTCTATTCTAGTTCGGAGGCTGAAAATGTTACAAATATGATATTGAAAAATACAGTTGTTCTGATAAGATTGGAATTATTAGATAAGGTTTTAAAATCATTTCGGTTAAAATCTTCTGGTTTGAAAGCAAAAATGTTGACAGAGAATGACGTGATAGATGAATATCTTTTCCAGGAAGAAAATTCAATTTTTAGGGAATTGAAAAAATGTAATAGAACTGCTGTTTTAATAAATTCCAAAAAGTTTAAAGGGTACAGCAATGTGAAAAATAGTTATGAAGGGAAAGGAAATTATTTACCAAAATCGTACTTGTTTTTTATAAATGGGTTGATGCCATCAATACTAATTAAGAGAATATCCGGATTTAAAACTTCAGGAATAGGGGATAGGTGGATGAACATTTTAGCTGCGATTTCAGATATGAAAAGGAATAATGATGGTGGATCAAGTGATAAAGCTCCTCATGCTGCCAGCTTAAAAGGGAATATTTTGGTCGTATTTAGTCTGCTGTTGAGCGGATTAGGTTTCGCTAATCTAATGTTTTTGTGGGAAAGGATATATTTCATTTCATTTGACATAATTCGATTATTTTTTACGTGTAGAATTTAAGCAAATTTCTTGATGTATTTAATAAACAAGATATTTTACACCTGTGAACTATTTAGTAACCAAGTTTGGCATAGCACGCGCAAGTTTGTCGAGCAAGACCTGTTAGTATGCATTGTTAAGGTGTGGGCTGTATTTGGATAGACACTACCGCAGTAATGATATGGCTCGGATGCAGGATATTCTATCCATTCTTCAAAAACGTTCAAATCAGGGATTCCAAATGAGTTATCCCAGACAAATCCCATGAAGGAGCGTTGTTCTCGGGCGGATGTTCAAAATGAGGCTAAATTTAAAACAATACATAGCCTAATGCTTTAGAGTAATAGTATGTTAATTTCATTACGGCCTTGATAACGAGCTCTAATAATTGGAGCTAGAAATTGCGCCTCCCTTAAAGTATCAATTGAAGCCAGGGTCAAATTAGATGCTTTGCAGTGAGCAGTGGCCTCCATCCAGTTCTGCGCTTTTTTAAATACATTTTATGTCTAAAAAAAAATAATATTAGTTACAAAAGTAAGTTACAAAGAAAGTTTTCCCGTCGATTTTTCCTATAAGCTCAATCGTTAATGGTTTTGGAACCTCTGACTTCCCATTTTCTATTTTAACTTGAGGCGCACTTATGACAAAGAATGGTAGCGAAAGTGAGACAAGATTTTTCTGCTGTAAGTCATTCTAAGAATTAAATTTTGTGCTTTGACTTCTCGGAAGATATGTCGTTAATTTTGCATCTTAAGGATTCATTTCATTTTGTCCATGCTATTGACACGTTATTGTAAATCTATTCTTGATAAATGAATTCAAAATATTTTGTTCTGAAATCTGCGCTTAATAATATGTTGTTTTAAATCTCAATGCAATTCAAATATTTAATTGTCAAGTATGGTTTTATATCACAATTTAAATTTCAATTGCGGCCAACTCTAAGGCAGTTCTGTATCTGCCAGCTGCCACATTAATACACCCACGCCAGACAACGGGCAGAGCTGAGTAATATAATATTAAGTTTTGCGCGTTTAAAGCCGTGTATATGTAGCCTGGATAGAACTCTCTAATCCATATTGGTGGCTTTTTTCGGAAGTATTCCCACTTTTTCGTACATTCTAGAATCGCGTCTGATGCCCCGGCTACTACGGTTCCCACGCCTTCGTTAATGTTTGCTAAATTGTCGACTACTGACCGGTCCCATATACTGGAAGCTGTTTCCCGGATTCTGTGCACCTCCTTTGGATTTAACCCGAGAATAGCAGTGCCTAGTAAAATAATAAGTCTTTAAATTAAAATCTAAATAATTAATACAGTATTTTAAATTTCAAAATTAGTAAAAAAATACCTTGTATGAAAATCAGGGCAAAGAGAAGTAGAAACTTCATTGTGACTATTTAAATGATTTCGATTTGAGTGCAATAAAAATAGTTGACAAATAATTGTATTCTAAATTAAGTATAAAGTCAATTTGAAAACCGGTCTTGTTTTTATACCCGAGTATGTCATAAGCATAGTGAAGCAAATATTAAACACGGGTTACTTATTAAAAAATTAAATCAGCAAATTGATAATTTTTCGTTCTCTTTGTTGCCTACAAGTACGAGGAAAAGTTGAAGGAAAATATTTATAACTGACATTCAAAACACTTGTGAGTTTGTGTAGACAGCGGTCAAACTTAAAACCGTAAATGTTTTGCTTGAATGACACTTTTAGAGAAAGTTATCAGTCTAATTAATTTAGATGCGTGAAGTTGGAATAAGGAAATTTGCTGGAAATTCATGGTTCAATGATTGACTCTTATGACGCAAAGCAAGTATGTATTGGAAAATATATGAATTCAACAATATACATGTAAGCTGGTGTAATCTCCCTTATTAACATCATTACTTTTATTTTAATTGCATCCAGTATGGGATGAAATTTATGGATCCAATGCTTAAAACTTGTAAGCAGTAGAATAGCTGTTTGCATTTTATTTGTCATGTGTCAAGGAAAAGTCGCTGAAAACTAATTGTCATTCAATTCTTATTCTTATTCATGCTCGTGCCTATTCATGCGTCAACTGTAAAAGCTGAAAATAAATAGAGGAAATTGATACCGAAATTAGTCAGCTTTTACTCAAATAATTTATACATTATTGTAAGGTGACGTTCGTGAAAAGTGACATGGATTGATTAAAACATTATAAGCTTTTACTTTAAAAATATACAGTGCTGTAGCCAGGTGGCGCGTTGCATTTAAACTTGCTGTATTTTGGAAGTATATTTTTAGGTAATGTTAATTTGTATATTTTAAATGGCATCCAACCTATTCCTCTCACTTAAGTGCGAAACAGAGTAGCTATGAGTGGTTCGCTACAAGCCACTAGTTGACTAAGTTTTGGCAGAAATAGAAAATTGGAAATAAATTGTGCTCTTTTTACTACTGGATCGTAACCAAGAGGGGAATTCGCTAAAACTAATAAAAATTTATATAGTTTGTTCACAAGATTTATGAAGTATTCTCGACGGCGAAGATTATTATTTATTTTAGAATTTCCGCTTTCATAGCAATTAAACTAAATCTTTAATAAACATGTCTGCGGCAAATATGCTAAGTAATAACGGCCGAAACGGGAACCGGATTGTTGTATACAGTCTACTTTTAATAATTTTAGAGCTTTCCGATATGCCCGAGATTTGTAACGGTGAAAGCTTCGAAAAATACAGTTTAGAAAATTCTGCAATTAAAACTCCTAAAAACAATCCCATTCTTTTCGAGCTTCTAAAGGAAATAAAAGATACTTCAAGGGATTCTAGCCACAGAGTAATCAATCCGGAAAGTCTTATTAGTCATCAGAATAGTCACTGTCTCCTTTACATAAGTAGCTTCTCTGAAGTAGAACTGGAAGAGATTACGCATCCTCTCATCATACGAAAACTAACAGTTGGCTTAACTGGATATTCCCTCACGTGGGTTTTGGACGGTAGACCCGAAACCTCCCCAACGCAGACCTGCACAACTTATAACATTTCAAGTCCTGATTGCGATACAGATCCTAAATGTTTGTACGGCTGTGCTGGGATAAATTTACAAAAATTTGTTGAAAATTCCAGGCAGTTCAATTGTGAACTTCGCATAAATCTATTTCCGCCTCAAACATAAAACTAGAGTGAAAAAACCTGTCCAAAGATATGATCCAGTTTCAGACCATTTTATATCTTAGACAGATTTGAATTTTTATTTCTGATCTAGGACGTGGAATGATCCAGATCTGAAACTGGACAGAAACTGGACAGAAATGCTAAATGCATTTTTCCATGTATTTCTGATCATGGACAGAAAGTGGAATGATCCAGATCAGAAATTTCAGATCTGATCTGTCCAATGGGCTGGAATGAATTAAACCTTTCCGATCATGGATCGGAATGTGTACGGAAAAGTTGCCAACTTTTTCACTCTATATAAAACATTCGCGATTATTCGTCAAATTCGCCTATTCATCAGAAACTGCAAGTAGAAGAGGATTACTGGATAATTTTGTTTCGTCTTCAGCCTCATCCGAAAGAGTGCAACTTGTTTTTCATTTCAAAGACCTCTGAAGAGTTCAGAAAAGTTCTCTCAAGCCAAACGCTCAAGCTGAACATTCTCGTTATAAGAACAATCGGACTATTTCAGCAGTATTCTGCCATTCTAGACTGGATACTTGACTTCTATTATCCCTCAGCAAGAGAGGCAGAAAAGGAGCTTATATTCTCATACAATTACATCCTCTCAGTTGTAATAATAGAAGATAACGAATCATTTCAACGCCAACTTTCTCCACAAGTTATTTCCCTATTTTGTCTCTCCCGAAATTGTAATTTTAATCAAGTTACTTCATCATTTCCCCCGGATGAAATGCTTTATCTCCGAGTTCTCTTTAGGCACAGACATTTATCTGTTGACTTTGCATCCTGCCAACCCACGCACAAAAATCCTTTAAAGTCGAGAGTTAGCTTTCACCAACTTCTCCCTCATATTTTTTATTCAATTGCGAAGAATTATACTTGTTGGCATGGAAAAGGGGTTTGCATTAATAGAAAAAGTGAACGCTTCCATTTTGAACCTATACTTGGGTTTATTGGTTTAGAAGGTACGATATCTTTTAGAAGTGATAGAGCTCATTATCCACTCTCCATCTTAGACAATACAAAATCTTCTAGCCTTCTTATCTGCGGATTTAAGCAAGTAGAGCCTATTATGTTTAAAGAATTAGTTAATGTTTATGATAAATATGTTTGGATATTTCTATTCGGAAGTATCATTTTTATTCTTTCAACCATTCAGGGTATAGCGTCTACAATTGATGGAAATTTAACTGACAAATTTCCTCTACTTTCTCCTATCCAATTATTGCTAGAACAAGGAGGCGTGTTTTCTCAAAATTGTTTTCAGAAGCATTCAATTCGAATGGTGCTTGGCCTACATCTTTTAATAGCAATGCTTTTAAGCCAAGGCTACAAACAAAACAACGTTTACAACATGATTTCTCCTAGAAAACCAGTAAAATTTGAAAGGCTTCAAGAATTGCTAAATTCCAGCTACACCATTTACGTGAGGTATGCAGACTTCTACTTAAACGCTTATCAATTTATCTTTGAAAATATTTCGTATGAAAACTATCAAATCGAAGAGGAAGATGAGGGTCACTACCAAGGCTTTTATCATGAGAAAGAAGGGTTTCGAAACTACATTGTGGTGAGTGTAAGTGACGCACGTGAAAAGTTCAAAGATCTAAAACATTTTAGGAATGAAGTTGATGAAATAACTGATTCAGTGATTAAAAATAGCAAAATGGTATATCCCATTGATCTGCTGAAGTTAACGGTGAAAAGGTTGAAAGGAATTGTAGATGAGTATCGACGAGTTTCTCAATTATTAGATAAAATGTTTAAGGAGGCTTACAGAGCTCTTGAACAAGAACATATTTTTTCGCAACTGCGGGTTTGTAATAGGACGGCTGTACTAGTCAAATCAAAAGGGTATGATGATTACTGGAACTTGGCGAGTGAATCAAAACAAGTTTATGAAGGAAAAGAATCTTATTTTAGCACTTATTATTTATTCAATTTTAGAGGATTGCTTTCGACATCATTTATAAACAGGCTGGCAAGATTTAAACAATCTGGAATAGCGGATAGATGGGCTAAAATATTGGAAGAGTTTTCAAAGATTTTAAAACATGGTAGAAAAAAATACAATAGAAGTGATGGCAATGAACCTGATCCCGTCGCCGCTAGCCTGGATGGAAATATTTTAATTATATTTAGTTTGCTTGGAGGAGGACTTTGTCTTTCTCTATTTGGATTTTTGGTTGAAAACGTTTTCTTTAAATGGGGTATATTTTTGAAGCTTCGTTACACTTTTCTTGATATCCATCTGTGAAATTGGTTACATTAATTATGTCAACAAAATTAGAAAAATGGTTTTACATCTTTCATTAAATAGTTATGATATTAAGTGGATTATTTGTGATTTTACGCGAGGTAGACAAAGCTATTATTTGTAATTTTAGTCTTCCGAGTTTACAAAAGTATAATAAATAGTCAAAATTAAATTATGAAAATTTACTAATAAATTAAGTGCGTTTAGTTTAAACTCAATTAAATTTAGAAATTACAGGTATTAAACACAAAAGCAAGTTGGGTCTCCGCAAACAGTCGCGCAGAAGCCATATGGAGGCGTGTCGGAACCATGGAAGAGGTAGCAATCAATTGCGCATAAGTCTTCGGGGAAAACAAGGATATCCCCCGCTTGCGAAATTCTAGAATTCTCATCAAATCCTAGACAAACTAAAGTAATTACGCCTTCAAATAATGACTTGCAATTGCTCGTAATTTCTTCATTTCCGCCTGACACATCAGGATCATCGCAATCGCCGCCTATACAATTAAAAACTAATCAATAACCAAAAAAGAGAAATAAGTTAGCTATTTTCTTACAGTCCCCGCTTGGCTCGATTGTAAAATTCAATCCTTTTCCCCAGTCGGAGCGAGTACATTTTTGTATAAAGTCTTTATCGCATTCGCTATATTTGCAACGTCAAGCGGCACTTCCTCGTGTAAGGATGTTAGATCTCAGGCGTAGAGCCTTCAATGAATGAAGATAACTCGCTTGTATCTGGTAACTGAATGATCCTTTTTATTATTCCGTTTCCCCTTTATATAGTTTACAATTTCTTCTAAAACGTTCTTCACTTTCACAATACGAAAGTGTTAC
>JAHZMU010002887.1:0-15269 GCA_027743725.1 Rambutsinella grinnellia | reverse complement strand
CTTTGAATGCAAAGGTGACAGATGCGTCTTTAAATGCGACGAGAATCAATGCCAAAAATGCAAAAATGGAAATTGTGTGTCAACCTGTGGCCAATACGAAACTTGTAACAATGGAACATGCGAAGATACTTGCAAGGATGAAGAGTGTGAAGAGCAATGTGGAAAATGTGAAGAGGGGCAATGTACGACTTCATGCACCTCAACCCAAGAATGTGACGGAAAAGGAAGTTGCAATTGTGACAGTAACAAATGCCAGAAGAGTTGCAATGGGCAGTCTCAAACTGGATGTTGTATAGGGCAAGACTGTAAATGTTGCGATCCAGGACAGGTTTGTGGAAGTAGTAGTGGCGATAGTTGGCGCAACGGAACAAAATGTGATGATTGTGAAAATGAAAGCGGATGCAAAGTAACTATCATTTTTTTTTAAAATAATATTACATTAAGCTACTTATGTCATGCATGCTTAATCAATTGTTTTAATTAGTGTGATTTAGAAGCTTGCGACAAGCTGTGTGGAAAGTGTGTCGGAAACGAGTGCAAAGTTGGTGAGAAAGTTTGTCCGAAAGGAGAGAAATGTGTGAATGGCGAAGGTTGCAAGGTAAGTTTAATATCAAATATACTCACAGATTAATTCGGGGGCAGACGTTAATGTAAATTTGTTAACAGTGTGACTCAACTCAATGCACCGGTTGCTTTGAATGCAAAGGTGACAGATGCGTCTTTAAATGCGACGAGAATCAATGCCAAAAATGCAAAAATGGAAATTGTGTGTCAACCTGTGGCCAATACGAAACTTGTAACAATGGAAAATGCGAAGATACTTGCAAGGATGCAGAGTGTGAAGAGCAATGTGGAAAATGTAAGGAGGGTAAATGTTCGCCTTCATGCACCTCAACCCAAGAATGTGATGGAAAAGGAAGTTGCAATTGTGACAACAACAAATGCCAGGAAAAATGCAAAGGGCAGTCTCAAACTGGATGTTGTATTGGGAAGGAATGTGACTGTTGCAACCCAGGGCAAATTTGCGGAAGTGGCAATGATCATGATAGTTGGCGTAATGCAACAAAATGTGATAGTTGTGAAAATGAAAGCGGGTGCACGGTAATCTAATGATTTATTTCCAAGCTAATTTTGTCACATTAGTAGATTATGTAGTTACAAAGTTTCTCATTCTCCAATTTTTAGTGTGATTCAGAAGCATGTCACAAAGTTTGTGGCAAGTGTGTTAAAAAAGAGTGCAAAGTTGGGCCATGTCCTGATGGAGAACAATGTGTAAATGGAGAGGGCTGCAAGGTAAAATAATTGTAATTTCATATTTGGAAGCATTCAAAATGCAAATCAATATTTGAAATTTTGCATTTAGTGCGACGAAGACAAATGTAAAGAGCATTGCGGAACTTGCAAAAATGGCAAGTGTGAATCTAATTGTCCCTCACCCAAAGTCTGCAATTCTGGAAAATGTGAGAATCCCCCGGAGCCATGCCCAGACGAGGAGTTGTGTGATCGTGTTTGCAAATCTGATGGTTATAATGACGGCTGCTGTCCTAAAACAGTTGATTCCAACAATGAACATAATAATGTTCGGGATTATTTAGCAAGCTATTTTATTTGGAGGAGTTACCCGATCCAGATAAGAGGAGATAGTGATAATGGCCACACCTGCGTTTGCTGTAATAAACCTTTTAAATGTGATGATGATAATGGCGGGTGCAAATGCGACCAGAACTTGTGCAAAAATGAATTGGATAAATGCGGAGAATGCAAAAATAATGAATGCGTGCCTAAATCATGTCCAGCGGGAGAAAGTTGCAAAAGTGGAGATGGAGGTTGTGAGGTAAGTGAAAGCTTTTAATTTTAAATAAAGGTTTTTATAAAATTTATAAAACCATTTATGAATTTAGTGCGACAATCAAAAATGCAATGAACTGTGCGGAACTTGCAATGGGAAAAAGTGCAAAGTTGAAAAATGTCCTTCTGGCACAAGCTGTGATAGTAAATCAGGAAAGTGCAAATGTGACGACTCTGAATGTGCAAAGAAATGTGCGAAATGTGAAGGTGATCATTGTGGAAAGCCGCAATGTCTACCACATCAAGTTTGCAATAGTAAAGGGAAGTGTGAGGTAAGTTATTGTACGCTTTAAAATGACTCAATTGACTATGGATTGTTTGGAACTGATTGTAACTTAATTTGTCTACTTGCTAAAAGGATGTCTGCCCAAATGATGAAGACAAATGCGAGAAGAAATGCAAAGCCAAGGATCACGATGATGGCTGTTGTGTTAAGGATGTTGATGAGAACAATTCCCATAATTACAACTTGAAAGAAATCCTAATGGATATAAGTGGAGGTTTGATTAGCCGCAGGTATTATGGAGGCAGAAGTTTTATGAGAACTGAATCCGCCTGTGTTTGTTGCGATGATCCATATGTCTGCAATGGGAACGGTGGTGGGTGCAAAGTAAGATCGAAATTAATATTTTGTATTAGCGTGTTTAAAATTCTACTTAATTTTATAATTTCTGTCCATTTTAGTGCGATGACAACAAATGCGCAGAGAATACGCCATGTGGCGAATGCAGAAATAATCAGTGCCAGAAAAAGATATGTCTACCCGGCGAAAGTTGCAGTGGATCAGAGAAGAAATGCAAAGTAAATGACTTATATTATGAAATTGCTTTTTAATATTTGAGGTTGTGATTTAATTGATCTCTTGATATTTTAGTGTAACCCGACTGACTGCAAAAAACTCAACTGTGGAAAATGCGATGGAGACAAATGCGTCGTGTCAAAGTGCAACTCGGAACAGAAATGTGCAGATGGAGAATGCAAAGTGAGTTCTTTGAAATGAGCTAATAATGAAATTAAAATCTAATGATTGATTTTAATAATTTTTCAGTGTGACCTAAACAAATGCAAGGATAAATGCAAAAAGAAACCTGGCCATAAGACTTGCTGCCAAGGGAGCCAATGTTCTTGTTGCCCCAATACCCACGACTGTCGAACAGGAGGCGATGGTTGTAAATGTAATTCAGTAGAATGTAAAAAAGTATGCAAAGGAAATTGCCGAAATAACAAGTGTCAACCTGGGTGTGCTCAAGGAGAGAAATGTGATGGAAAGCACTGCGTCCCAGCCGCGGGCTGGCAACGATGGATATAATTTTTAATTATAAATAAATAAATAAAAATGAAAATTTATCTTATTTCGCTTATTTTTTAAGTTTTCAAATTATATAATTATATAATACGTAATGCTAGAGATACTAAATAAACGATATTCGAGTATTTTTATATCGACAATGTAAATTGTACTTTGCTGCGTCTTTTCAAAAGAACTAATTAGTTCATGTTCAAAAACCGCATTTCTAATTGAAACCGCTGCATTGCATTCGTGGTACAAGATAATTAATTCAATGAAATAATGCATGTGGATTCTTAATCATTTCCGTTTTAAATGTATTTATGAACCATCAAAATTTAAATAATACACAGTTCATTCACACTGCTTTCACTTTGTCTACGGTTTCCAAAGGTTCGTTCAGTCGGATGTTATCTTGAGGTTTCCGAGAAAACTAGAAATTAGGAGCCATGTCAATCCATAAAATTTACTTCAATCTCACTATTATCTTTCTTTTACTCTTGTCAATATCACTTACCCAAAGCGAAGATTACTCAAATCGCAGTCCCGAAAAAGGTTACTGGAGAAAGCATCATCCCAATGGAGGTCCGCCTTTGGTATAGCCAGAAAACAAAATATATGTGCATTAATTTAAGATGTAAAGAACGTCTTCTATTTTTTGCTCCGTACAGAATTCTCAACGAAAGACTCCCAAGAATAGTTGTGCTCCAAGCCAATGGTGGTGCCAAGATTTCCTAACGTATTGGATGAATAAGCAAAAGGGGAGATAAAATTGTAGATTTTAAAATAAAACATTTATTTTAAAGTAGCGATCAAAATTGAAAATAATTAAGATTAAAAATAGTCAATTATTTAAACACTGATAGACAATTAGAACAAGTATATAAATAAATTATATAGGTCTGGTTTCCGGCAATTATATGGATATATTCTTTTCCCAAAAATAATTGGCATTTCAATAGTTGTGTAAATTAGCGGTTTCCTTTGCAGATTGCCTTATTGTCTGAATTTCCCTTCGACAATTTAAAATGTGGGATTGCTAGCATTGCATGCAATTCAGCAATCAATATTAATTTATTCAACTGTCATCACCATCTCGCCCTTTAAAGTTATTTTTAAGGTATTAGTCTTTGTGATTGTGCTTCTCTGTTCATCTGCATATTCGCTTCATCAAGTAGAAGATGAGGATTGGCTTCAGTCAAACTATCAAGATGTGTCCAGGATCAGACGGCAGTGGGACACCGGATATAGCTTACCCTATGTAATACCTACTTTAAATTTGATTTACTATGCATCAGTAACATTCAATATTATTTTAAGAATCATCACAAATCATTTCGGGGAAGGCAACGTTCACCTCCGGCCCGCTTTAGATCGAAATGACTTCATAATGTAATTTAAGTTTTAAGTAACTAATTAATTTCAAGCGCTCTGCACATTTATTTGGATATTTGTTAAATTTTGCTCAAATCAATATTTGTTTCATTAAAAATTGCGGCGACCAAATAATCTCGTCTGTTATTTAAAAATATTATTGTTTTTTATTTACAAACGATTCGCTTTCAATCTACATAAACTTGCGATGTGCAAATAATGAAACTTCGCTCATAAATTAACATAATGCATGTATTTTTATTAATTGTTTCAATTTCTTAATATTTTGATGACGATAATGTTTCATTGCATCCAATAATTAGATATTGGTTACTGCAGCGCATTTCAAACAAGTGGTTAACTTGTCTTGCATGGATTGCATTAGTTGATTGAACTATTGCATCATCTTGCTTGTGGCTTGGTTTATATGATCTCATATTTTGGGGAAATTTGCCACAAAATTTCTAAAAATTAAAATCCGGATTTCCTTCCTAATTTTCCTTAAGTTATAAATTTCGAGTATGACCAAGAATATTTTTATTTTACCAAACAGTGCTTGCAGAACTATAGTAACTGATGTTGAATCTAAAGATTCAGTAGTTAAAATTCCGAAAATGGCAAAGCAAATTTTTTATCTTGTATTCTTCCTGATGCTTCTGATCTTGGCTCAAGGTCAACATGAGACTGGAATGGATCACCAAAGGTATAGACGTCATGGTGTAAAATCGTACTCGATTTACTGGTATTATCCATCAAACAATTACTTACTACAACAATCCATGCCCTTATCCTTAGTCTGCATGTGGTGGAAGTGGAGGAGGTGGAGCAGGAGCTACGGTAAACATTACAAACATTTACTCAAAGTATTGTATCTACTGAAACGTGATGAATATGATGGATTTGGTTCCAGGAGGTACATGCCAGACGCCCATTAAGGCGTCGTTGTCCTCCGTGGCGTCGCTGGTGTTAAAGCTCAAAAATTCAAAGTTCAAAAATCAAGAACCCGTCTCCTTCCTACTTTTTTGCAAATGGGAATAAAAGCTTTTTAAAATTTACACTATTTTCCTCTGAAAATGATTCCGCTACCAAACTATATCATTATTTGATTTAAAAATTAATTTTCTCCTTTTAAAAAACCTACAATATAGCATTTCAAGTGTCATCACTATACCACAAATGACAAAGCATCCAATCCATATGAAAAATACTTTGCAAAATTTCCCACTTAATTTAATCGGCAAAGGCTCTTCGTCCTACAGCTTAACAATTGTGGGGGACTTAACCCTCGGCCTATCTTGAATTCTATTCGAGTACGTATCAGCCTTCCACTCATAATCCAACTTTTGATAAACCCCACCTTCTACAAATTATTCAAATAATCTCGCCAATTTTTCGTTATCCGGTGGCAAAAAGCCATAAAAGTAAGGACCTACATGGATCAAACTTTTTTCAAGCCAGCAATCACGATCACCACCGATTTTGCCAATTTCGTTTGAAACAAATTTCTTCACTCGCATAAACATTTGGATTAATATTGGCCAAAACTCGAGAATTGCCAATTTATCTACAAATCCTAGCATTTCCCAGGATTTAACGTTGTCCCTTTCATTAATTGAATTTGTGATGAGTTTTTGTACTACTTTCACTTCTTTACTAAAATAATATTCTTTTGGGTACAACTGAATCGTCATTTTAATAAGATCAACCAGTTTCCCGTTTTGAAATATCAGAGTGTAGTTTTCCCTCTCAAGATCAAATGCGCTTGAAAGCGTTTCCTCCTCTGGCGGACTAATCAAATGGCTGGTCATAGTTCCACAGTAATAATTTCCTAATATTACTGAACTTGTCATCCAAATGACTAAAAGGATGCTCCTCTTCTTCATTCCAGATAAGCCTGGCGTAAGCAACGCAGATAAAGCGAGATATGTCCCAATTGGGCTCATTCTAAACTTCTCCTTTTCAAAACCGGATGTGGCGAAAAGCCCCACAGCAATTATCGACGCTATTATACAAACCCAAGTGATTTCGCGAAATGGATGGGTGAAAACATAAATACCAAACAAATCTTCACTCATCCTATGCTTCCCACAATAAGCAAAACTGTATGGGGTGGAGTCAACCTGAACAAATCTTGGTAGCTGATATTTCCCAGAAACTTGAGAGGCGTTTTTATAAAGACTCCAAAGTGCAAATGCTGTACGTTTAAGAACCGTGTCCTGAATTATGTTTGGGAAGATTGTTGGCACAGTTCTGTTCAGGAGCGTGATTGAACTTGAGTAATAGAATGTCTTTGATGGAATTCTCAACGATCGGTTTACAGCAAATGCCAAATTGTTAGCAAAAGAAAGAAGCGCAGTTCCCATTGTTGTTTTAGGCTTACTTTTGCTGTGATAAAAGTCGCGTAATTCCCTATAGTAGGTTTGGGATAATTGTAGATCGCTTTTGCTAACAAAAATTGTGTCAAACAAGACGCTTCCATCGTCATTGTTTAAATTTGAAGCAGTTATTAAAAGGGCGGAATCAAGCAAGAGAAGTAAAAGGAGAAAGCATTTTGTGGCAAATAAAAAGTTTCTGTATTTTTCCATTTTCGACCTTTATTAGATGAAAAGAATTACAGTATTTATTAACAAAGTTGCCTCTTTCACAATAACAACAGCACTCAAGTAGCTTTTTGCCAAAAACACTTTAATCAAAATCCAAATAGTTGATTATTGTTATAGTAAAGTGGTCAGTACCTACTGTTTATTTCCATTTGGATTTGAAGTATTTATCTAAATCTTAATTAAGCAACCAAATTCCATTAAACCTAATACAAAATTTGAATGCTTAGCACCTAAACAGTTTCTCCATACTTTTAGAGTAATTAACGTTAATTATACCATAAGATGAAAGTAAAATGTTTTCTTAACTTTAAAATTACAAGCTTCAATCGCCACCACCACCCCACATATTACAAGACACCCAATCCATATGAAAAATACTTTGCAAAATTTCCCACTCAACTTAATAGGACAAGGCGCTTCATCCTTAACCCTAACATTAGTTGGTGACTTAATCCTTAACCTATCCTGAACTCTCTGCGAATAAGTACCCGCTTTCCACTCAAAATCCCACCTTTGGAAAATTCCGCTTTCTGTCAAAAACTGAAAAGCTTCGGCAAGCTCGTAATTATAAGGAGGAATAAATGCATAAAAGTATGGCCCCAACTGAGTCAATCTTTTTCCAAGCCAACAGTTCCTATTTTCTCTTCTTCCTCCCACTTTACTTCTGACGTACCTTTTCAATTTACCATAAACGTGGACAACCCTCGGCCAAAATCCTACAACGGCAAGTTTATCCACGAACCCAAGCAATTCCCAATATCTTTTAGAGACTCCTTCAAAAATTGCCTTTTGTACCAACCGGTAAAGTACTTTTAAATCATTATTGAAATGAATTTCTTTTTCATACGACTGAATAGCTTGCTTGATTAAATTTATCAATTTTCCATCACGATATACCAGAGTGTAGTTTTCTTTCTCTAGATCAATAGCAGTTTTCAAAGTTATCTCCTCTGGAGGGCTGATCAAATGACTTGTCATAGTGCCTGAGTAATTATTAGCTAGTATTAAGGTGCTAACCATCCAAATAACAAATAGGATACTCCTCCCCCGCATTCCAGATAACCCTGGCGTTAGTAGAGCAGACAAAACGACATATATCCCGACTGATTTGATTCTCAAATTGCCTCTGTCAAGCGTAGATGTAGTTAATAATCCAACAACAATGATCGATATTACTATAAACGACCAAGCAATCCTGCCAAATGGCTGTGTGAAGACAGAAATGCCAAACAAGTCCTCAGCTAATCTCTGTCTCTCCCCACAATACACAAAATTGAACGGAATTGAATCAATCTGAACCAAGCGGATGATATCTCCATTTATTTTATTTTTATAAAGTTCCCAAACTGAAAGTGGACTTCCTTGATGAACCGTATCCAAAAATATGTCTGGGAGGAGAGTTGGTACTTTTCTTTCTAGTAATGAGGTGGATTCAAGGTAATGGAATGCTTGCAAGGGAACCTCCAAAGAACGGTTTGTAGCCAACGCTAAAGTATTAGCGAATGAAAGGATTGCAGTAGCCATCGTTGGTTTTTTCCTTTCTTTGATGCGGTAAAATTCGCGAAAGCTTTTGTAAATATTTAGGGCAAGCTGAAGATCACCTTCGTGTACAAAAATGGAGTCTAGCAGGACTGTCTTTGTTTCAAAATTTGCAATTGGAAAACATGCAGCATCGGATAGAATAATAATAGTTGGTAGAAATGCCAATGAATATATTAAGGAAGGACTCATTTCAACCTGCAAGTTATAACGTCTTCAATGAACTGCTGAGAAATTTTGTGCAATTTATGTCCAGAGAAAATAGCAATGTCATAATAGTATTTGGTTCCGTTTTTAGCAAAACGTGCATGCATTACTTATTCAAACAAATACATTAAAAATTAATTGTCTTGCATAATTATTATTAATAAAGTAAGTCTAAATGCATTAAGACTTTATTGATACAAAGAAACATTTTTGGTGAACATGATTATGTAGGTTGATCAAAGGTTTCAAGTTTTATGATTGACTTTGAAGGATCAAACGTATTATAATTTAGACTCTCTTTTCAAAATGGAAGTGAAAGTCTTGCTTAGGCGTCAATGTGCTTAGCGGAAGCAAAACAAGCTCTTCCATTTTGTCCGTAGTTGTTACGGTAAATTTACGAAGAATGTGGGAGACAATAATCTTTATCTCAATTATAGCCACTTTCATTCCCAAGCAGCTTCTCGGTCCTGCTAAAAATGGGATAAATGTATGAGAATGTCTTTTGGCTACTTCCTCTGGAAGAAACCGATCTGAATCAAATTTTGTAGGATTTGGGAAAATATCTGGTTTGGAATGGAGAATCCAAGGTGGTATGACAATATTTACTCCGGGTGGTAGTTCGCATCTTTGCTCATTCCAGTCTATCAAAGGGATTAATATAGTTAAATAATTTACTCAATTACGCAACATTAAAATATTTTTCTTACTAATTGTTAACGACTTATTCAGTTTTCTAGAAGCAACAGGAACCGGTGGAAACAATCTTAGCGTTTCCATCACACATCTTTCCAAAAACTTTAGCCCTTTTGAAGCGTCATGATACGTGACAATTTCCTTGCCAACTTCAAAACTATCAAATAGTTCGTCAATCTCTCCTTGACATTCTTGCTGAAGGGTTGGATTTAGGGCTAAGCAAAAGAGGAGAAATTTGGTAGTCGTTGCTCCCGTATCATGTCCCTGAAACAATCTCACAATTCAACTCACTCCGCCCAAATTTTAGCTTAATTACTTACAGAAGTATTTCTTTACCCCAATCATCATAGTATTAATTTCATGAATAATTTGCTTGTCATCTACTCCAGCATCTGCTAGTTCATCTAACACAGATCGGACTGGATTATTCACGCCAAGTTCACGAAGTAGCTTGTGATCTGAAAGTCTCTAAAATAACGCATGAGGAAATGCTATTCAAACTATTCAAATCCAACTAACCTTTTCAGCATACTCATAAAGCTCTCTGAGTGCCTTATTGTATTTCTTTGATAATGGGTGAATCCACCAAATGGGTTTGAATAGAAGCCAAGGCTTTAGAAACCGAATCGCCCACATTTTCAACCATCTAATTTCAAATATATAATATTCTTCATCATTTCCAAACGATTCCAGCAAAACATTAGCTTACATTTTAAGGTTATGATGATACTCTTCAAACTCATTCTTCTCGTAGATGTCCCGGCCTGTGATTATCTCTGAAATTAAGAGGATTTTTTAAAGCGAATATTAATCCTTTAACCCGTTTAATAAGCAAACTTACCATTAATCGTTTTCAAGAAGGATGAGAAAATTAAATCGCTAACTTGCTTATATCCGCCATCCTTAAACATGTCATTTAAACTACTAGTTAACTCTTTACCATGCTTATTTATCAGGGGAATATAAGATTTTAAATTTTTGTATGATTGCACTTTAATCAAAATATTTCTTTGATGCTTCCAAAACCCTCCGCTTGATAGGAGAACCCCGTTTCCGAGAAAAGGCTCGGCAATTTTGTACGGAAACTCAGGTTTAGTTATATGACCCATGTCACCCGACTGTAAAATCGTTTTTAGAAGAGGTCCCGAATTTAAAACTATGTATGTTTGGTTGTAAGCAACGAGCTTAAAAATATCCCCGAATTGTTCACTCCATTTATGCACGACTCCTTCCACTTCTACATAAAAATTGGTTAAATTAGTAAAGCAAAATTAACCTTTACTTTATAATTACTCTCAAGTGGAAGCAAATCAGGAAGATGTCCCAAAATTCCAGTTGGGTCGCTTGCCTTGGGGCCTGGAATGTCTTTGATTCCGAGTGTTTTTGATCTGCATTCTTTCTTTCTTCTCCCCTCCAGGACAATGTATGACAACAAATAGCTCGTTAAGAAAACCAAGATTGTCTTAACTTCGGCAGAAATATGGTTATAATCTAAAATTGCCATTGTTGGGGCAATGCGCGTTTAAACTGGTGTGAATTTTTTGGTTTCCTGACTCCAGAAACAAGAGTGAAGTGGCGAAGGTCTCTCCTCCGAATTATTTATATAGCATTTTATAATTTCCATACCTTCATGGCAATTATTAGACTAAGTGTCGAGCACTTCCTACTTCAGTAAAGTTCTTCAGTACATTAAGCTCAACGCACTTAATTGTTTACGTAAATATAAAATTAGGGTTTGCCAAGAATATTGTTATGGGAAGTGATTTTTTCAAGACATATTGTTTAGAAAACAAAGTTAACCACCTCATCTTTGTTTATTCCTGCAGTCATGTTTTTATTTCAAAAATTGCTTTTTAACCACTAGTCTGCACGGAAATTTAATTAATGTAATTATTTTATTAATATTATTTTAGATTGTGAAATCTTTTCTCAAAATTAAACGTAAAATCCTTCTTTGGCGTGATCGTCGAGAAAGGCATCATTACCAAATCCTCCAACTTATCTTTCGTTGTAATTGTAAAATTTCGCATGATATGAGCAGCCACCACTTTCATTTCAATCATGGCAAATTTTAAACCTGGAAATAATTTATAAATTAGTCAAATTTGAAAGTGATTGCCCTTGCAAATATTTACCCATGCAATTTCTCGGTCCAGCTGAAAATGGTATGAATGAGTACGGATGCCTTTTGGCAACTTCGTCCGGAAGAAATCTGTCAGGGTCGAATTTCTCCCGATTGGGGAAGTAATCATTACGCCTCTGAAGTAGAAATGGAGAAACTATAATATTTGTCCCGGGAGGAATCACCAAGTCTTCATCTTTATAATCTGTTCAGAATTTAACTTTAATTTGCTGTTAGCCTTTTTTCATATGAACCTTACTGATTGTCAGCGGAGTAGTAATCTTTCTTATAAACATAAAAGCTGGCGGGTACAATCGCAACGTTTCCAGCAAGCACCTCTCCAAATATTTTAAACCTCCAGAAGCATCATCATAAGATATTTCTTTCTTGTCACCATAACTATCAAATAGCTCATCAATTTCTCTTTGACATTCACTTTGAAGGTTTGGGTACAAAGCCATCATAAAAAGAAGGAAGTGGACAGTTCCAGCCCCGGTGTCGTGACCCTTCAAAATAACTTTACTAATAAAATTCACACAAAAGTATCAAAGGATCAGCTTACCCCGAACATAACAGAATTTATCTCTTCGATTATTTGCTGTCCTTCAACCCCATTATCAACTAGCTCGTCTAACAAAGTTCTAAATTTCTTAGGTTGGTCTTGGTCTGCCTCCGGTAAATTTTCTTGGGGTTGAGCATGATTTCGTTTGATTTGGTGGTCGCGGACTCGCTAAATTAAATAGTTTTTAAAATGACGTGCAATATATAACATGAATGCATAAGCAATAAAATTCTTTTCTTACTCTGTGCGCAAATTGATTCATTTCTTCAACCGCCGCATCAAACTTTTTAGCCATCGGATCCAAATTCCAAATGGGTTTGAAAAATAGCCACGGTTTAAAGAACCTATAGCTAATTGATTCCTTCCAACTACTCCAAAATAGTCATGTTATCATTCCAAAAATGAAATATTCGATAAAACACTTACACATGAACACTTTTATAATAACGGACATATTCGTCAGAGTCATCATTATCAAATCCAGTAATCATTTCTGCATAACAAATGCACATTTAATTCAATACATTAAATTTATTTACATTTTGCGTACCACTCATAACTTTGATGAAGATGAAAGTTATCATTTTATGAACTTGATGCCCATTCCCATCCAAAACCCTATTTTCCAAACTGCTCACAAGCCTCAAACTATGCTTATTCAGAATTGGAATAAAAGCTTTGAGATTGTGATAAGTCTGACTCTTCATAACAATTTTCCTCTCATGTTGCCAAAACTTTCCGTTGGAAACGAGAATCCCGCTGTGCATAAATGGCTTGAGGAAACCATAAGCATACGGCGATTTTATTATGTGACCGAGGTCATTTGATTGCAAAAGTGTTTTTATATTAGCCCCCGAATTTAAGCAAATCCATGTCTGTCTAGCTCCATAAACTTTGATAATATCACCATATTCGTCAGCCCAGCGTAGAATTTTCATTAATGAAGCTATTCAAAAGAAGAGATGTAATTTTTTAATATTTTTATAAATCAATGACTTACTCTCGAGTGGAGGGATCTGCAAAAAATTCCCGATGATTCCCGTAAAATCGAGAGATTTTGGTCCAGGAATAGCTTCTAAACCGCGCGTCTTTCTTTTATTCCTCCGCCTTGCTTTATAATCAGTTAAATAAATAATGCCATAAATGAATAACGGAATTGACATATAAAAAATCAAGAGATAAATGTTGTGGTCCGGTCGGCTTAAAAAATCGACAAAGATGCCCATGATTTTATTTTAAAAGTAAAAATAGCGTTCACCTCAAATTCTAAATATGAACTGACGCTAAATATTAGAGGAAAACACGTTAAGCTTTTGAACAAGGGAATTCCCATTAAATAATGCTGATATTTGTGCTGTTACAAATGATTAACGATTCCATGTTACAAAAAACAATGCGGATTGTATAAATAAGGATGGAAATGCCGTTTTGGAATAAGCAGAAGATTCAATTATAGCCAACTATATAACTAGCTGGGTACACAAATTTAATTAGTTGGTCAGGAACACACTCCAACCATTCTCCACGCAAAGGACGGCATAATTTTAGTAATTTAAAATAATTGCTAAATCTCAATAATTATAATCATGAATATTCCGTTGGGAGAATGCTACGCACAATTTTATTAATAATTTAAATTACAATAATGTTCAAAATAATTGCTAGAAATATATTCGGTATTGCTTTGAATGACCTTGAAATAGTATTATACTAATTTGGAAGCCTCTTCTCAAGCTTAAATGTGTAATCTCTTTCTGGCGTCAATGTTAAAAGTGGGAGCAATGGGATATCATCCGGTTTGTCCGTACTACTAATATTAAATTGACGAAGGGTATGTGCGGCAATTCACACCCTAGCGTTTCGATGAGTGAGGAATGGAGCGAAGCACATGTTCGTACCGGATGGAATCAGGTACTCTTTTTCTTCTACATCTAAATTATAAAATGATTATATAAAATTTTTATTTTTATTCGGAATTAATAAGCTAATATCTAATTACTGAGTATTAATGGCGAGTTCAATTTTCTCAAGAATATCGCGACTGGCGGATACAGTCTTAACGTTTCCAAAATACACCTCTCCAAATACTTTAGACTGCCAGAAGCAACCTCATATGAAATGTTATCCTCATCCCCACTTTCAAACAGCTCATCTACTTCGAGTTGGCATTCCTTCTGTACTTCGGGATTTATTGCCATGCAAAACATAAAGAGGTGGATAGCTCCAGCTCCAGTTTCATGACCCTGAATTAAAAAAAGCTGTGTCAAACGGCTTTCATGAGAAGCATTAACCCTCAAGCGATTTCCACTTTACCCCAAACATCATAGTATTAATCTCATCAATTATTTGCCTTTCGTCAACTCCTGCGTCTACCAACTCATCTAGAACTGTTCTGAACTTTTTGACTTGCTGGGACTCTGGAAGATCTTGGATTTCCTCCTGCTTAGCACGAGCTTCTTTGTGTTCAGCAACTCTCTAAACAATATTTAGAATAATTAAAATCGAATTAATTTCGCACGCAAATCTATCATTACCCTTTTGGCAAAATCGAACATTTCGTTAACAGCAACGTCCACTCTCCTTGACAACGGATGTAGTCTCCATATCGGATTTAGGAGGAGCCAAGGTTGTAAAAAACGCGTAGGAATTACCTCTTTCCATCTACAAAAGTAAAATTAATTAATTTCCTAATTAATTTCTTAATTATCTGATATTTTGAATAATAATTTCAAAATACTTACACTTGAAAATTATAATGATACTGCAAATATTCATCAGACTTGTCATTATCAAATCCAGTTATCATTTCTAGAAAGAAAAAAGGTCTTAATAAATCCCAAACAAAACTCCCAATACCATCTTACTCACCACTTATAATTTTTATAAATGAAGAATTAATCACATCATTTACTGGATGATACCCTCCATCCTTAAACAATTCTTCCAAACCAGAAACAAACTTCCTTGCATGTTTATTCAACATTGGGATATAAGCTTTGAGGTTTTGAAACGACTGCGTTTTCATCAAAGCTT
>JAHZMU010002886.1:0-11947 GCA_027743725.1 Rambutsinella grinnellia | reverse complement strand
GATTTGCTTTAACTCGCGAGCGTGGATTTTCAATCGCTTTGAGGCTGATTCGTTAAGCCTGGACTTCAGTTAGCGTTGATTAGACACAGAAAATTTCAAACACGTCTATGAGCTTATTATACCATCCATTCTAGAGCAAAAATCGACCATTACACAGGGTTTACTTAAAAGTACCCAACTTTTGTTCAAGATATAACCATTTAATTAATTAATTCGCTCGAACATGGAATACGGAATAGCGAAAAATAGCTTTCAATTCCAAAACGGAGCAGGGAACATATTAAGGAAAAGGCAGATAAAAGAGATGAGATTGATATCAAATGATTGAAACTTATCTTATTTCGGCTTCCTCCAAAAGAATATTTTTAGCCTACTTAATTTAAAACCTTTTGCTCCACTAAATTTCTTGCATCTTACCCACGAATTCCATTTAATACACCCGCAATTCAGGTGCCGAAATATTTCTTTCGTGCCTGTCAAAATGCGCATAATCGTCTCTCGCGTAACCTGAAGGCAAATTTTAAATTGGCAACTCCTTTTCTTTTTATCTTTCACTCCGCTTATCATCTTTACCTTTTTAACTCTTGTCTTCCTCACTTCCTTAATAACAACTTCCAAAATAAATATAACCACTGCAACTGCAACTCCCACAAAAGAATATACAAAAATGCCAAAAAGGACATCCCTCGGAATTTGCGCAAATTCTCCCGAAACCCTTTCAATAGAATTTGTGCAACTTACCATGTCTTTACACGAGAGAGCTTTTCTAAACAGAACTCTAAAATTAACTCGCTCCTTTTTACGCATATCAAAATCTCTGACATAATCCACATGCGCTTTGAGTTGATGAATTTCCGAAATGGACCACTGTAACTCTTGCCATCTCAAGCTCATCCCAGACTCAAATACTTTTGCTAACTTATAACTAAACAATTTCGAAAAGAAATTCCCTTTCATTATCCAATATCGAGTGTCAACCAAGTAGGGAATGTCGTTAATTCTTGAAATCCAATAGTTTGTGAACTCTTTCCAATACAATTTCATCAATTGCAATTCCAAATTGCGATTCACCAAAATAAATTTGCTTGGAATAGTTATCTTTTGCTTGCACTTTTTGCAATTCATTTTATCCTTAATATATAGGCTATTTCTCGTCGCAATTTCTCTAGCAAAGTGGACTGAAGCCCAACCTGGAAATTTACCGCCTGGATGAGAAATCCAGTGCAGTTTACTTTCAAGCTTTTTGTAGAGCTCATTCACACTTTTGAATTGTCTATGATATTCGAAAGCTTTAATCATTTGGGGTAGAATATCATGCTTGATACAAGAGTGCAATTTCCCTGTCTCCATATCGCGACATCCTCCTTGAGACCCCATCCAAATATCAGTTTTGACAAGGTCTCCTAAATTCTCAGGGATACTCGGCTTAATAGTTGACCACAAAGAGGAGAACATTTCAGCCCCATAAGACTGTCTCGTTGTCATCACTACGATTGCCCAAAGTGCCCAGATTAGTACAAACGAAATGTTTTTAGCTACAATATTATGCCCTTGGTCTACAAGTAAAATTAATTGGTTGAACCAGTTCTTCAAAAAGACACAATCTAGTAATTTTGGTCCGGGTTTTGACTTATGAAAAGAGATAAGAAGAGGAATAGAAGTACTCGCGAGAAAAATCCCAACCCATGTCCAAACATCCATCGGGTTCAATAATCCGCTAATTCTTAGCTCAATATTTTCAGTAGCTTTTTTGTATATAACCATAAATGAAATATATCTTGGGTCAATGTTGTAAATAGCAGGGATTTCGCCAGGTTTATTATCTTCTAGATAGAATTCCCAATTGATTCGACCTATTCCACTGTCGCTGCCGTGAGCTATTGTAAAATTTAAATTGATTTCTAACAGCGTTATGGTGCAGTGCTGTTCCCAAATGTTCGTAATTCCTTCCCTGAACATTCCACAGTATAATTCTGGGTTGTCGTGGAGACTCCAATGTTCAGGATAGTTACCTAGATCACTTCCTACTTCAGAGTCGTGCATATTCTTGTGAACAATTTGCCACAGATTTGAGAGAGTCTGTAATGATCGCAGATTATCAGGATAGATAAGCGCACAACGTTCAATAATAAGGTGAGCCATACAAATTTGATCTTTGTCGGGATAACTCCTCAAAAGAATTAGATTGGGAAGGAGTGCTTGTTGGAGCAACTCTCTGATTTCACTTTCTTTTTCAGACATGCTTTTTGATACTTTCAGGCGTTGTTCGAAGAAGTTGTTGATACTCTTGATACTTTTCTTGTTTGACTTGCCTTTCTTAAAATGCATGGTTAGGAGGAAAGTCGACGAAGTTGACTCGGGATGGTAAGACCATTGCTCTATTGCTTCCAGGCTGTCTCTCACCATTCCTATATGGCACCTAGCTAATTTTTGTCGGGGGAATGAAGCCAAATACTTAGATGATATTGGTGATATATCGAAACTCTCGTACACATTTCCAATCTTGAATGTTAATGGAAATTGTACTTTTTGAAATGCGGACAATGCAAGAACGCTTCTTTTAGTCGTCTTGTAATAATAGTATGTGAAGGTACATCCCATTCTATCCAGTTTAGCTAGAATTGCAGAAAACGTCAAAGGAATCTGTGTGGAAATAACAGGAAAGAAAAGGGCTAAGACAATTATGCAAGAGCAGATTAACGTCGCCATTATGCAACAATGTATGGAGTAAACTTGGTTTTATACTGGATGTTCTAGTGTTAAATTTCAAGTGGATGCTTTGCCAAAATTCTAGCAGAATATATTAATATACATAGCATTATGGAATTAATCTAAGCGGGTACTTGTGTAAAATGTTTTGTAAAAACAGATTGTGGCGTACTAAATTAATTGTTTTGACAAAAGTACCTAATCCTGTTGAAACTTATAACTTTTATAACTTATGATGTTAAGCACACGAGGCTTTAAACCAATATTTTGTCAAAAGCCAGCGCATCAATATTAATTGTAATCAAAATTGATTTTATTCCGCCAGCTTAAAACATTTTCAACTAATGGCCTTATCCTTAGTAAAAGCCTTAATTTCTAAATACAAATTGATTAAATGGCTTATATTAAACTTTCTTTAATTAAATTAAACACAATTTCTACTGAAGCAAAATCCAAATCTCACAAAGCCAATAAAAATGATAAGCAAATGATATTAAATCCTAGACTAGTATTTCCACTAGCATTCTTCAATCTCGACTGGCATTTCTTTGAAGACGTTATTAATATGATTATTCTTTGTGCATATGAACATTCTCCTACTGCCTTCTGTTTTGTTTTCCCTTCCAAAGTCCCCAATACATGTAAGAGGCTTATAAGGATTTACTGAAATGGCCCATCTTGACAAGTCATTTTCTATGCCCCACTTCACCCCTTTAATTTTAACACTCTGAATGGACCCTATCAAATATCTTTGATTACATGGTGGTGAGGATTTTGTATGGAATTGGAGCTCTGTCTCATGTTCATCCGAAAGTATTTCAGGTGCTCCCACATCCCCTTCACTAGTATAAAGATTGAAATCAAATGGGCCAACGTTCATAGGAAATTTGCTGCGCTTCTCCTCAACTTCCGTTCTATTCTGAGATTGACTTGGGAAAGAAAGCACAGCTTTTATAGACTCGTTCACATTTTCATTGATTCTTTTTTCATAAAAATTTGGAGCAACACTACTTATCTCATGAATGATTTTAACAAGCTTATTCTCATGAGCTTTTCGATTATCTGAATGTAAATTGACGCAAAATGATATATGCGCGTCATCAAGGCTACTATTAGGAAACAAGTAGCTGCTCAAATTAGCAAGCGGAAATCCCGGGACTGAATGCAACAGTAAAAACCCTGATGAATTGTCAAAACCTAAAACACCGGAGCCTCCTGTTGAATTTAAATCAGTCCACATAAGATGGTTTAAACTGCTTTCTCTGCTATAAATTTGGCTAAGCGTTTCTCCCAAAAACGAACTCTCGTCGGTAATTCTAAGCTGGCTAATAAAAGGCGGCTCAAAGTCTCCTTTAAAAGTTTGAGTTATTACAAAGTAACGACATGAATACGGTAGCTTGTATAAAACAAAAAATGGAACAGGTTCTCCTAATTCATTCCTACAAGAAACTGATGGACAGCCAGAGCGCCACGTAACATGTCTCCTACCTGATATATCAGGGATTTTACTTGAATCTAGTGAGATTCCGTTGTAAGTACAAAATGAATCTGATAAGCATCTGCCTGGACATGAAGACAGGTATGGCTTTGTTGCGCATGCATTACCATTTAAGGCATCATTTGGGCTACCCCTGCAAACTCTTTGTTTGGCAGGTAGTGGAAGATTCAGAAAGGCCGAGCAATTCCCCGTCGAAATGTGTGATGTCCAAGTAGTTTTATATAAATAGACTTCGTGGGCGCCACGACCTTCATACTTGTCAGCGAGGTATCCAAGACTAGAAAGCTCTGAATGGTTGGTCGTGTTGCATATGTGCTCCTTGATTAACGTTCCTGTCTCAATAATTAGAGGTTTGGGGCAAGTGATTAATGAGCAAGAAGTGAGCGAAGCCATGTAAACTTCCAGAGCTTTTTGATGAGCGTTAAATGAAGTGCATTCTTTGTCCTTGACAAAAACGTCTAGATGGCCAATTTCTTCTGTCATTCCTAGCACAGAGCTGGTGTGGACAACGTCTACAAATTGGGCGTCAGTTTTACGCAGCGTATTAGTCTGGTTAATGCCAATATGTCCGGCAGAGTGCTCAAATATTTTTCCAGCAGGATCTAATCCTGTTAGAACAAAACCTTGTAAATATCATTTCACACAGTATTTTAAAAAGAAATAAATTACCAGTTATTCTGTTTATAATCCAGCCCGTTTCTAGTGCCACTTGACGAGCCGCTGTTCCCGCTACATGAGCGCCTAAACTGAATCCAACAAGATAAACGTTACTACTCTGATTTAGTTTCTCGATTAGCAAATCCTTCAAAATATTTGCAACAGTTGGGACATTTTGCAATGCGACAATTTGGTAATTTATTGGCTGCCAGTGAGATGATTCGGGTATCGCTATTTTAATAAAAATTATTATTAAAATCTATAAATAACATTTAACATTTTAAAATAGAAAGCTTACGCAATGAGAGTTTTCTCCAATCAACTAAAGTAACGGTGTCAACATCATCAGTTCCTTGAAAAAATGCATCTTTTATCTCTCTTCCGTCATATAAATCTGGTGTAGTGTATCCAGGTATGTAGAAGACATTCTTATGATTCTTTTTTAAATCTACAAGTCCAACGTATTGTGACAAAGTGGGATGGGCTTTTTCGTAGGTAATAAATTGAACTTGTGGCACGTCTGCCTCGGAAGAATTGTAAACTTGAAATTTGTTTAAACCTATTGCTTCAATTTCAAGAGGATCCCGAACTAAATCTGGCCCGAAAGCTAAGGTAAATTAAGACTAAGCTATTAAATTTTGATTGCATTTATGTAACTTGATGTTTTATTTAACGACAATTACCTTTCCAATGCAAGTGAAAGCCTTGGTATTCTGCTCCACTATCGCTCTTAAAATTTATATGGACTTGGTTTGACTGGGAAATAAGAGATTGTCTACCTTTCGAGCCACATCCCTCAAAGATTGATGATTCAGTAACCAGTTCTTTGATGTGGAGTTTATCATATCTGCAATCGTTATCTGACTCGAGGCTGAAGCTAAGGATTTCAATTTCAATCTATGGAAAAATCCACAAGATGTTGGTAAATTTAATATTTAGGAATAAAAAATACAGAGAATAATAAATTGGGAATAAGTCAATTATAAATAATTCACACCATTTTTCCATAAGGCACAGTCACAATCCAATTAATATTCTCATTCGGCTTATATTGGCTGGGAAAATTGGTCGACGAAATATCTCCTTCAGATAATGACGATATCAGAAGCTTAGCTAATATAAAACAGAAATTAAAGTCCAATAAGTCGACAAATTTATATCAAGACTTACTTCTTTTAGCGCTGCATTCGCTGATTGATTTTACCCTTCCCTTTAATCTGCAATCAGCCAAATTTTTATAGCATAATTCTCCAGGATTTAGATCCATCATGGCTTCTCCTGCACAATTTTTGCTTTTGTGCAACCGTAAGCATTGTACATTAGTTGAGATTGAGTTGGCCTGTAAATTTGCGCTGCCGCATGTTTTGCAGAAACTGAAATCCTCTAAATTCGCACAACCAGTGCTAGTAATTTCCAAAGAGTCTCCGGTGTAATTAGCCAGCGGGTAGATATTTGCACTCCATCCGTGCGCACTTTTGCCCATTAATATTATTGCAAATAAAATAATTAAATAGCGACCTTTTCCTAACAGACACATTTTGTGAAGAGGAAAAGCTAGCTTTAAAATTGGTAACAAACTTGGCCAACTCTCTAAGTAGAATTAATGCATACGGATGAGTTTTAAGGCACTTTTATACCAAAAGTAAAAAATGTCACAGTCTTACATTTCATGTCAAACGTTTTCAATCGTTTTTGACTAAATCAAATAACGATGAATTCAGGATTTATTGTTTTTCATTGATTTCGTATGAATGTGGGTCATAAGGTCATATATAATGTCCATTCGTTTTGCATTCTGGATTAATCTTTTAAGAGATATTGAAGGCTGAAAGTTCAGCAACTACATATAGAATAGATTTTTGCACAACTTGATGATCTTCTTAAAAAGTCTTGTTCTTATCTTTTGAGCTTATCGTGTGGGTCACAAGGTTATATTCAATGCCCACTCTTTTCTCGTTTAAAATGTGGATTTATTTGCCACAATCTAACACGACATTAAATGCATAAAAGTTCAAATAATGAAATTATTAATGAAAAATTAAATAGTCCAGTTGTCGCGGCCACTGGCTATGTCGGAAATATAAATCATCGACATTTGCGTAGTGATTTGCTGCAAAATAATGTACATCATTTGATTCTTTGTTTTTAGTAATAAAATTTATATGGAATTTGTATTTATTCCTAATCATAAAGAAAGCATATTAAATATCCGCTTACGAAGAATGGAAAAATCTCAAATCATCACATAATGCACTAAACATATTGGAGCAATGCATTAATCAACTGAGTTTAATTAAATTGTCTAAATATTTAAGGTACAAATAGAAATGAAATGTCTGAGAAAAGTTTTAGTACGACTCCCCTTTCTGTGGAATATTAAACTAAAGAATGTATTAAGTTTGCTTCGGTTTGGCCTTCAAAAATTCATAGGTACTTATATAAATCCAGTAAATAATTAATTATTTGCGACATTTTGCCCTTCGGATAGTATCGAGTTTTTAGTTGCCTACAAGTCGTTAAATAGCAAATATTTTTGTTCAGATATTCTAAAGCGACCTAAATCAGCAAAATGTATTTGTCTGCAGGGAAGCTAGTTAGCTTTCTCCTAATTATATTCGGCCCATCCATTGAATCAAAACTATATATTCCTTACAACTTAATAGCTCCAGAAATGTGGGATTATCGGAATTTCACATTTAAAATAGATCACGTTCAGTACTCCAGCTACAGAAATCCAACTAAAGCCCAAGCCATACCACATAACTCAATTGAGAATCTGAATCACTATCTGGAAAAATTTCAATCCGGATGCCTTCTACATTTGATCAACTATAATGGATTGGATTTTCTGCCATTAAATTATCCAGTTCTCCTCTCGAGATATGACGTTGTCTGGATTCGATACAATCGCTTTGAAACAATCAACGATACGGAAACGGAGCCATCCGGATTTAGCATCAGGCGGCGGCTATTCCACTTCGAAAAGATGCCATTAAATCCAAAGCAAAACGGAACGTTGAATTGGTGCTGGAGATACTGGCCTGATATGGAATGCTTCGATATTCCCTACGAAGACCTCACCCACTCCTCAAAACCTTGGACATGCGAAGCCCACTTTTACCTCTCTCCACCTCATTCTTCCCATGACCCTTCATTCTACGAAACTGATTACGATGGAAATAAACGACTCCTTATTCCTGGAAGCTTCCGAAGATTTCTTTGCAACGCTCCGTTTACAAACAAGCTTAAACTTTTCAACTCGCCAGATCCAGAATTAAAAATATTTTCTGAAGTCAAAATAATCACAATAAATAGGGAGCAGTATCACATCCTCGTTTGTGATAAAATAAGCGAGATATTACCTGCTTGGAGGGATACCTTGTTAACAATGACAAATTTACCGATGATGAATGGAGCAACAGCACCAACAGCTATGGAACTAATGACTTTGACCGCGACTTCTTCTCGACTCGACAGCTTTCACTTGCTTTGCAAATATTGCAAGCGCTGCTCATCTTTCATTCCCCTCAAAATTCCCAATTCGATCCTAAACCGGACACAATTAAAAAATTTCATAAATGAAGCAAATAACCAACCAGGAAATATAGTCTTTGCCAGCGACGGCGTCGGGCATATGATGCGTTACCTAAATTCAGAAACCCCATTACATTATCGCCTCTTGCCTAAACAAAGAAAAGGGGCGAAAATTTCAGTCTGCTTATTTTTAGCTGACTTGTACTCTATCCGTCAGATTTTCTACAATAAAACGTCAATATACACTATCAGTTATGACCGTCCTTGCTCCTCCCATGACGAACGCTTAATGAGATACGACCCTCTAATTGTAATAACTCTTGTTGGATCTCACGACCACGCTCATTTCAGAAATAGACGGACAACTTTGACATTTGTTAGTTGCGGAAGGCCAAAAATGGATGTTTTAGCTTTTAAGCAGTTAGTCTCTGTTTATGGCTTGGCTACATGGCTGTTAATTATTTTATCGATGTTGATCTGCACAATACTTTCATCCTACACTTGCTGGAATTCTCAAGCAAAGCAATCAACCGGTTTTCCAGGATTCCTAAAATTTCTCAAGATAGAAGGTGTCACAGCTTTTATTACATATTTTAAAATTATGGTCGAACAAGGCGATCCAATTCAAGTAGCTATTTCACGAATACGCTCCACTAGATTCATGTACGCATTTGTTCTTTTAATGGGAATAGTATTAAGCAACGGTTATAAGAATGATAACATTTCAAAAATTACTCTGCCAATTCAAGCCATTCCTTATGAAAAATTTGATCAGCTAATTAGCGAGTTTAAAATTTTTGTTAGGGCGATAAGTGTAGGCGGTTGGACGATAAAGGAGGTGCACGACATCGGAGTTGTAAATGGGACTCTTGGTGTCCCCTTAGCAGATAATTTTGGCTTAAGAATTGACGACTTATTAGATTTAGGAATGAGCTTCTTCAATAGTAAGGAAGAGGCTCCAACTTTTCTTCGAAGTGAGCTGAGAATTTATGCAAACTCTGAAAATTCTCATATAAAAGCACAAGCTAAATTTAATATTTTAGATTATTCTAATATTACACAAAAATTATTTAATAATTCAAAGCTACATCCGAGATGGAGGGATTTATTTATAGAGTCGAGTAATTTTTCATTCATGGAAGCTTTTAAAGGTTGTAGCAAATCTAAAGCTAAAATGGCATTTTTGTTGCCGGATGTTGAGGCTTATCCGCTCTATTATAATTTGATTGGGAGTGGAGAAGATGATGTTTATATTGGGCAAGAGAATTGGCTTGGGCTTGACATCGGAGTCATTTTACCGAGGTGGGTGCCTGAGTCGATTTTAATTAGGTATGCTAAAATGACCGAGTCTGGAATACAAAAGTATTGGAATGATTATATTATCAAGTTTATGAGTAAATTAAAATCCGGGTTTGAATCAAGGATTGCACCTAAGCCAAAGCCAGCTAGTATTTATGGGAACATTGTTGTCGTCTTTGCAATTCTGCCTCCGGGGATTGTGGTGGCTTTTATTGCTTTCATTTTCGAGGTAAATTTCAAGTCCGGTTTTAAGAAATCATTGGAATGGTTTGGCAAGCATTTGGATGTCACAAATGAAATAAAACAGTGGTACTTATTGCTTTTCAAGAGAAGAACAAGAGTTACAAAAATAAACGGAGAATAGAAAAATAAATTGTCATTTTACTTGCTTAATTTAATAAGATTTATAAATTATATAAATTCTGAAATAAAAATAACCTAATTTCAAAAATCAAATCGCTGGCTTTCAATATTGCAAAATTAAATAGTAGCTTTCTGAAACTTTAATATGAATGTATAAACCTAAGCCTTTATTTTGCGGTTTTATGAACATTCCTTAAATGAGATTTTAAGTTACATTTTACTGAACATTTATAGCTACACAAAGGGCACTTGAAGGGCTTTTCACCCTTGTGTATTATCCTGACATGTCGACGCAAACTTCCAACTTGGAGGGCACCTTGAAACGGGAACATTTTGGGGCATTTTGGGCAGCGCAAATTCTTTTCCTGAGAAGATATCTTGAAAACATAGAATCTTATTTAATATTGTTGAATAAGTTATAATAAACGGATAATTCCATATCTAAAATTTTAGTTCACCTTCGCATCCAATTTTTGATTTTTTACTTTCTGGTTGCCTGAAGCTTTGCGTTTAGAAGGAGCTGTTTTTCTTCTTGAAGATTTGGGAGCGAATGTCTCTGGCTCACGCAGATCCTTACATGGAGACGATAAAGTTTTCATTGGTTCAGCTACAACTTTGTCATCTTCCTCTTTAATTATAACACTGTCCGTTTTATGAGTTGTTAGCTGGAATAAAATATAATAAAGTATAATTTTTGTTTTGATTTGAACAGCAAATTGGGCTAAAACTTACATGCCAAATTAAAAATGTGCTTTCCGAATAAAGACTAAAACAATATGGACACTTGAACCCGTCAAACTTCTTCTTTTTTACGTTCTTTTTAAAATTAATTGATGTCTTCATAATCAAAAATTAACTTATATGAAACAAAATAATTAATAGTCAGAGACACGCAAAGCTAAAAAAACTAACAGATCCTGACAAAAAATCCTCCTTTTCTGTTCACAGTAAAAATTCAAATGCAGACTTTAAAGCCTCTGTGTACCTTTACACCATTCTAAAATAGATGGCTATACTAAATAAGAAAAAATAAACGCATTGTGAACAACTTAAACTCATCATGTGCATAATCTTTTAAAACTCAAGTGCTAAAATAGCTTTATCCCTTAATCCTTTTTGGCTTTATTGTTCCATTCTGGTCACAATATAAACTTTTTATACAATTCCAGACGAGGACCAGGTAGGTACTTTTAATGCTTAACCTATTGACCAGATTAGATTGCTTATACAAATGTCTGCCAAGTTATGCGAGCTAGCGTGTAGATTTAATGCCATTAGCTAATTACGCCTTTCATAAAAATTATATCACTCATACTCTTTGCCCTTAGTCTCTTATGTTTTCAAATCCGACATGTTCATTTCTGTTCGCAAATTCATTGATATTACCAGAGACAATTTACCTTTTACTTGCATTTTGTCGTATGTGCTATTAAAATGTTTTACAAAATTTGTTTGATCCTCCTTTTACTTTTTTCGTGGCGGATTGAGAGATCAAATAGTTTGAATCTCTTTCCCCCGAATAATTTACTAGATTTGAATACCCACTTGAATGCCTTTGAATCATGCACAGTCCAATTCATCTTCCATGAAATTAAACCTTCTAAATGGGTAAGAATGTCTTAATGATTAAATTAAATTATTTATTAAAAATAACTTTTCATTTTAGAATGGTCGCTTGGATTTCAACTCGTATGCCCTGCTTACCCCTTCATTCCCAATAATTCTATCCAACTACAAGTTCAAGTACGTTTACTTTGTCGATCTTCTTCTCTCATTTGAAGACCGTTTCTACTGCGACTCAACGCCTTACACATCAAAGCCAATTCAAAAAACATTCCATTCAAACAATTCAATTCTGTTTGGAAGGCGAAACTGTTTAGTCATAAT
>JAHZMU010002885.1:0-10298 GCA_027743725.1 Rambutsinella grinnellia | reverse complement strand
AATTTTAACAAGTTTGTTTGTGATGTAATTTTGTATATTTTTGACCACATGTCTTGTTGATGTTACCTACCCTACTGGGAATTCAAAGGACAATAAATTGAAGTACAATCAATCAATTTCAAATATTTGAACAGATTGTATAAAAGGGGTTGCTATGAAAGACTGCAGAGAATGGAAAATTGAATGAATGAATAGGAACGGAATGAATTGTATTGTAGTTGCTGCATGTAGATAATTGGGGAGCTAAATTTAAATAAATTTCTGTAGAAAAACTAAATAATAAAAGGATGTAAAAATATTATGACATGGGCGAATTTAATAAATTATTAAGTTATTATTTAAGACGAGCTGCGTTTTTCATGACGCAAACACAACAAAGCCATACTCGGAGCCAAAAGGCTTTTCACACCTTTAGGCAGCTGATGACCGGCATCCAAGTCCACAATAAAAGCGCTTTCACATCAGCTAAAAGACAAAAGCTGTTCGACTTTGATTAAATAAAAATATGTATTAAACTTTCCAAATAAATTTCTCAGTTGATAAAAAACGAGTGGGGTTTATAACTTGAGAATTAGAGTCTATTTATTTCAACAATGGAGGGGGACAAGATAGCCGAATCCATTTTGCCGGAATTGGTAACAAAAACCATTTTATCAGTTTCAAGTTAAACGTGTTAAAATTTTATTAATTTTTAACTAAATTTATATCTTATTAATTTCAGGTATGGAAATTAATCCTGGATAATTTAACAATGAGAGATGACATTGTAAGTTTTGGACAAACTTGCCAGCTCTTCCGTCGGCTTTACAATTCCAATCCTAGACGAGAAATAGTGCTTTTTGATAAGGTATTCATAACTTTTTAATCACTAATAGAGTTTTCAAGCTTAATCCTAAATAACTGATTCTACTTTAATTTGAACAGGTCCTTCCCCATCTTGTTAACTATCTCATCCCAAAATCCAATCGTGACCATCTTTGGAAGTGTCGCTTGGTTTGCAAATCTTGGATGAATGGAGTTGATAAAACTTACGACAACTTCTTCTTAAACTCATCCGTTTATCGATCAAGATATGAAGCGTCAAAGCTCGTCAATCATTCAGTGAATTGCAACTACACTTTCGCCAATCATGACAGCGTCAGCTACAATATTAATTACGGGCAGTTCCTAATTAACATGCGGAATCATCCCAGAAACCCTTTTATTGGACATGCAATCCATTTATCTCTATACTACCCGACATCTAAGCGGTCTCCGTCCTTTGGAACGTTTCAGGAATTTTTGCAAGTTTTTGGAAAACACATTTGGACTTTGGAACTAGGCTGTGAACAATTATATCTAAGAGGTCGCTGCACCGATGTCAGGAATATGCTTCCCCTCATGTTGAAGTCGGTATTTGCCTTGCCCAATCTCAAAAAGTTGGATTTAACATCAGATGTAGCCCAATTGGATCAAAAGCTGATTGACCTTTACAAGGAACTGGAACCACCTTCAACTTTACAAATGGCAGACTTCACAAGCATCTCTTCTCCAATCTCTCAAGCTATATTTGAAAAAGTAAAAAGTCAATTAAAAGTATTATTCGTCAGAGAACTCGAAACGACATCTGAATTTGCATGGGATAATCTGAAAGAGCTCCACCTTCTAATGGAAGGTGTGCCATTTCGCCCAAACACAGATTTGAATTTATTACGCAATCTTAACTTGCCAAAACTGGAATTGTTGGCGTTTGGATTTAATGCTTGGTGTAACTGGTTCCAGGAACACAAGACCAGCGCATATAAAAGTATTCTTGAAGGTTTAAACGAGCTTGTAATTTCCTCCCCAAATTTTAAAACTGTTCGTTTCTATTCACTTTCATTGTGGAGGAAAAAAATATACTCTTCTAATGATCTAGATTCAAATTTGCAATGTCCTAAAAATATAAAAACATTTGAGATCGAGGAAGGCTCTCAAGACAGTGGTATGTCCAGTGCTGATTTTTCATTCCTCAGGCATTTCTTAAATGTAGAGAATATTCACATTACTCGTACAAGATTCCCGTGCCCATCGAAAGAAATGCATGAAAGGTTGTGTGAATTAGATAGTGTCCATATTTGTAAGTTTTTGTATTCTGGAGAAATGTACAAATCTAATATTTGGCAATTTTTGCCCAATTTGAAGACTTTCAAGTATTTGAACAGGACCTATACAAGGAGTTGCTATGAAAGGTTGCGGCGGAAGGAGAATGGCATGGCTGAAAAATGAATTAATTTTTTGTGCTTCTATTAATGAAATAAACTTCTGATTTAATATCAATTTCTTTACTGTATTTAAAATTATTAATAAATTTTGCTATGAAAATAACTAATTTTGACCCTAAAAAATTAGCAAAGCATCAAAACTCTGTACACGAAAGCAAAGTTTGTTTCATCCTCCATCCATTTTATATTATATTATAAGTAGTTTATTCTTAAACTATTAGCATGCACTGCCTCTCGTACTTGATTTCCATGAACTGATTTTATCATTCCAGCCAATACTAGTTAAATTAGCTAGTTCCAAATTAGCATCAAGGTTCTCTGTACTGATTGATTCTCCACTACAATTTCTTTCAGAGTAGAGGCAAATTACTCTCCAACCGTCATTCACAGATGCAACGTTGCGACGAAAGTAGGGTGGCATTTCATTACATCCTGGGGTCAAGTTGTCCGAGTATGAGTTGCCTAAATGAAATGAAATTAGGTACTATATTTTGTTGGAATACTGCTTGTTAAATTACCCGTAAAATATTCGGCAGTATGAAAAGTGACGAGTCCAATTCTTATAAGAGCTTCTCTTAAACCTGGGCGTAGGTAACCTATATAAGGTCTCAAAGCGACGGTAGAGCTGGAGTTTGGAAATGGAGTTGTTCTAGCTGTGGTTGTCGTTGTCTTAACCGTCGTTGTCGTTGGCCTAACAGTGGTTGTCGTTCCAACAGTAGTTCTGGATGATAAAGACGTGTTATTCGTTGACGAGCAATCCTTGCAACCTTATCAACAAAAACATTCCATTATTTAGATATAAAATAACTAAAAGTTATCCTTTTTGTACTTACTCTTCCAATTAAGAGAAAACATTAACCGCTCTTGATAACTTGTAAATTTCACTTTGACTTGGTTACTCTCCGAAATAATGGGTGGGGGAAGAACCTTTCTACATCCCTCAAAAAGTATTTGCTGAGTCTCAAATTCAGTTATTGTCACTTTGCTGAAGAGACAATTTGAGTGGCTCGGAATCTTAAGGTCAGTGAATATTATTTGGATCTGGAGAAAATAAAAGATTCAAAATTGAACTGGAATGAATTGACCTATCCTTACCTTATGATCTGGTAAAGTAGTAATAATCCAGTTAATATTATAAGAAGCCGCAGGACCACGCGGGTAGTTTGGAGACTTAATTGTTCCTTCTGTAACCGAATTAGGTGGACTAGACATATCCCCATCAATAGTTTCTATACCAAAAGTGGGATTAGTGAAGACTGGCAGAATATTAAACAGATCTTTACCTTGAAAGGAAGAGCATCCCCCAATAGACCTCACTTTACCTCTAAGACCACAAGCGGTCCAATTAGAGTGACAAGACGAGCCAGGTCTTACCACCATTAATGGATAACCACTGCAATCATTCGAAGAATGTAATCTTACGCAAGTTTTCAGGGTAGAAATTGAGCTTGTAGTTTCCGTTGCACTGCTGCAGTTGCGGTTCTTATCGCAAATATTTAGATTGGTAAGGTTAACGCAACTTGCAAAAGGCTGGCTGTTAACGCTTACAACATTCCCTGTATGGTCTACTTCGCTGTAAAGTCCTGCATGCCAGCTTGATGCGCTTGAGCAACAACCAAATATTAGAATAACAATTAAGGACTTTTGTTGAATCAACGCGACAATTTTTAATTGTAAAATTGGTAACGTGTTTTTTCTAAAATTGAATGTTTCGAGGGATTTCAGCGTTTAGTAACTGAGCTAAAATCACTAACAAACAGCCCTTATATATTGAAGAAGTTCTGTAAGCGGTCCTGGAGCTGAATTCCAGGATTGGATGTTTAACTTTAAACAAAACATGTCGTCGATAAAAATCAACCAAAAATCCAAATCCGGAACTTATTTCAGTGAAATTAAAGACTCTTCCCTAGTGTGACGCTATTAATATTTAATATTTATTTTTAAATATTCCATTCCATTACCACAAGCCCAAACAAGTTTTGCGTTAAGCGATAGCTTTTTCATCATATCAGTAAAAAGGAGCATAGGTCAACTCAGTCAGCAATACTTTAGCAAAAGCATACACGTTCTTTTAAACCGCTCTTAATAGCATAATTGATAATTCTAAAAACATGACGCAAATTTGTTTTTGTTTATGAAAATCCATTGCAAACCAGCCAAAGCGTCGCGTCTTGGAAACTTTCATGGAAATAGACAAGAGAATTTTGATTATACAATAGTACAAATGGGTAGATCATTACTAAGAATTTATTAGGATGCTATATTAATAGAAGGATTTGCAGAAGAGTACGACTTAGTTGAGCTTTTACCATTTGATTTGACAACTTGTCGCGGTTTTTCGTTATCAAGAATTAAAATGATTTTTAGAAGAGACATTGCTACGGGTTTTATTATTTTTTTATCATTTGTTGGGCTTCCAAAAGTCGCAGCATTTACTTCCGGAGAAGGTATCTGTTTTTTAGGTTTATTTTCTTATTTTTTAATTTCTAAAGATATTTCTATTTTTTAGTAATTAGCAAAGTAATGGGAGGATTAACTGCCAATCAGAATGAATTGCCGTACAATGCAGTTGTAATGAGAGACAATAAATTCCAGTGCGGAGCATCCATCCTATCAAAGAAATTCGTCTTGACAGCAGCTCATTGTGTTGCACAAGTAAAATTATTCATATTCCTTTACATTGTAACTGAAATAGCGGATACTGCATCCCGTTACAAAGTAGCCGTTGGAGTACATGACAGAGACAACTTATCAGAAAACACCGTGCAAAACTTGACCGTAAAGAAAATCATCATGCATGAGAAATTCGTTGCGTCAACCAATCAGAATGATATTGCGATTTTAGAATTAGAAAATGAGATACAATTTAATAGTTACGTACAGCCTGTAAAGCTACCGGAGAGTAACGAAAACTTCACGGGAAGTGCCTTAGTTTCCGGCTTGGGATGGAATGATTTCTATCGGACCACTTTGCAGAAGCTAGAAGCCCCTATTATTTCAAATGACAAGTGTAGATTATTATGGTCGGCACATAGAAGGATTACAAGTAAAATGCTCTGTTTTGGAGAGAAAGGAAAAGATGTGTGCCATGTAAGTTGAAAACGTATGCAATTCTTATGCAAATTGAAGAAAAAATGTATTTATAGGGAGACAGCGGTAGCCCCATGATGTGCCTTAGAAGCGACAACACTTCTGTCCAATGCGGAATTGTATCATTTGGAAAACCATGCAAAAGTTCCTGGCTACCCGGCGTCCAAACAAGAGTGGCCAGCTACACTTCTTGGATAGTAGAGAAAATGAGTGGTAACTTAGGCGACAACATTACTTCACTGACGTTAAACCAAATGATAGATCAAGCCGAGCCATTGACTTCTAAAAGTGCCGAGTTTCTTCTAAAATTGGCTTATGAAGTTAAACAAGCTGGTTCAAATGATAACAATTTAAAAAGCCGCTTTCCAAAATCAATTCAACATCTCATTTGGCATTCTGCTTGCCACATAAAAAATGTTGAGACAGGTCATTACATGAAAGTCGTCATGGAAAGGCAGATGATTAGCAATGGCAGTTCGATCCAGGTGTTCCACATTGTGGGAGAAGCCACTTTGCCTACCTCCCCACCTTGGAAACTATTTCCGAAAATAACCCAAAATAAAATCCGGTTTCAAATCTATAACGGGAACGTGAACAAATCCATGGATGACCAAAAAGACGAAAGTTTTGTACAAGATGAGGCGTTTCAATATGAGATCCACTTTGAAAACGACAGACTTCCTTCCAATACAGAAGAGCAGCCATTTTATATTTTTAATCCGGACACAAATGCATATTTTTACGAAGCAAGACGGAATTGGGAGAAGTGGCGTTGTGGCTTCAATCAATTCATGGATTGTCTTGTGCCATCGCAGCCTGGAGTAAAATATGACGAGGGAAAGTTTATTTTAGATGGATGTATTGACGAAAACACTGATGATTAAAATACATTGGTTAGGTCAACACCAACGCCAAATTTTAATTACGCAAAATTTAATTTTTAATTAATATAAAATCAAAGAAAATATTGTAAAATTTAATACTTAAATCCTTATCCTAATTGATTGATTCATTTTAAAAGAAAAATTAAAATATTTGCAAATTTTTTTAGAGATTTTTGCCCCTAGCGTAAAATAAATTTTCCAATTGCTTCTAATGCAATGTCACACTCCATCATCTTTGAAATATTATTTTGCTGATAAAACTTCACACTCTCTCCAGTCAATCCAGTGAGAGTTATTCCAGTCGACTCCGAATGATTTTCATTTGAAAGCCTCTCCACAAATTGCAATTGGGGATCAGTACTTTTGCTAGAATGCATCCACATCCCGTTAAATGGATACGATTTTAATTTATCGTGCACTAACTCAAGAACATCTTCATAATCTTCCATTCCCGTATAAAGTGAGGCTGGATATAATGCAATTTGACTGTCACATTTCACAACAAAATTACTCCCGCACGAAATTGATGTTCTCCAAAATTCCAAGTATTTTTTAAACAAATGGATTGCCAAAAGCGCATTAACCATTTCAAACGTTTCGGGCCTTCCCGGAGGAAAGATGAACTTCTTGGACAAGTCGATTGAATAAAAGTAGATGAGTGTTCTGAACGGAAATATGAGAATACCACCGGCTCTTTTTGGAGTTGCGTCTAGAACCATTATAATTGTGTTGTCGTTTAAAGCCGGCTGGATTGCTGTAACGGGAAGGGATAGTGGCATTGGCGTTGTTTCATCATCAGGGTCTTCCTCACCTAATGTGTTTTCCCGAACCTAAGTGAGTGGAAAATTATAACAAATTAAATTAGAAATTAAAAATTCTGGTTTAATTTCTTACAATTATGATTGACGTGGTTTTAAAATAACTATCAAAGATGTAGTGATAAATATCACGGATCTCTCGGACTAAGCAACCGCAAAAAAATAACAGACATGCGCCAACTAGAAGCACAAAAATATCCATTTTTACTATTTGATTGGGAAACAGCATAAGATAGTGTTTATCATCAACTTTCTGCTAGGACAAGTCTTGTTTGAATGGATAATTCATGAAGGTTTAACACGTTTGAAAGTCAAGCTAAAATCTTTAAACATGCATGATGCAACTATTTGTTTTTATAAATTTTCTCTTTAACTTAAAGGGGTACTGAAAAGTATTGAGCTGAACATTGAAATAAAGCTTGTGTTAAGAAATAATACATAAAACCAAAGCTGAACGTATTGTTAGATGAGTACCTGTACAAAATTTAAGATTATTTCCAGATTTTTGTAAGGGGATTTTTTCACGTAGTTATTTTGGGAATCGGGACCCGGAAAAAAGCCTTTAAGAAAAAGGCACTCAGCTTCACTTCCATAACTTTTTAGTTCTTGAGTACCCTGCTTGTGCAGAGATGGAAAGGTTTAGCATTTTTTTCAACTTGGTTAATTTCAGCTTTACTTATCTAAATATTTTGTAGATAGTTAAGAAGCTAAATTTAAAGTAACCTTTTACATAAGAATTCTAAAATATATTTAAGGATAAACAATTTAAAGCGTAATATTAACATAAAAATATTTTTTACTGAATACTGCATAAAAATTGATTTCATTAGTTTTCATGGAGTCCATGACATGGACGCATGAGATGGAAAAGAGAACAAAGTTAGGCCTGATTTGAGAAGGACAATGACGAGGACAAGAGTCTTGTCACAAGAAGGCAATTTAGACAAGGCAGGTGGGCGTACACTCAGCTGGTGACCGGCATCCAAGAGCCTTTAATTTTGTTTAACTAAAAATATTAAATTTTCCGAATTCTCATTTCATTAATTTGAACTATTAGAGTTGTTAACTTAACAGTTATATTTGAACCATGGAGGAATACAAGCTTGCCGAGTGCATTTTGCCGGAATTGGTTAGACCAATAATTTTATTTTATAGGGAAATGGATTAATTCATAATATTTTTTAATTATTTCAGGCATGGCAAAAAGTTCTGGATAATTTGACAATGAAAGATGATATTGTCAGCTTTAGCCAAACTTGCAAACTCTTTCGCCGCCTGTCCCATTCCAAAAGAGAAATTGTACTTTTTGATGAGGTATTTATTTTAATCAAATTTTAAAGGCGTCTTTTTAAATAGCTCATTTAATTCTAGGTCCTTCCACATCTGGTAGAGTATCTCGTCCCTTACGTCAGACGAGATAATATTTTCAAGTGCCGTTCCATCTGCAAATCATGGAGGGATTCAGTTGACAAAATTTATGAAAATTTCTTCTCAAACTCTTCCGTCTACCAAAAGAGATATGAGAACTCCAACTTCATACAGCTTTTTAAATGCTATTCAAACTACATATTTGCCAATCATAGGATGGTCAGCTGCAATATTAATTACGAGCAGTTTCTAACTGAGATGAGGACCCATCCCGGGAATCCTTTTATTGGAAGAGGCGTTCGTCTAGAGCTCAGCTACCCAAATAGGTCGCCTTCTTTTGAAGCTTTAGAGGAATTTTTGCAAGTTTTTGGGAAACACATTTGGACATTGCATCTTACAATCGGGGAAGAGTTTGAAGGCTCTCGTAATCCCGAGGCTGGGAGTAAGCTGCCAATTATATTAGGCTGGGCGTTGGCTTTGCCTAATCTCAAAAAACTTATTTTCGCATCTTCTTCAACCCAAATTGATGTAACCCAGTTGATTGGCTTGGAAAGAGAACTTCAGCCACCTTCTACCTTAGAAATTGCAGACTTTACATATCTCCACTTTCCAGAAATATGTCAAATCATATTCGAAAAGGTGAAAGCGCAGTTAAAAGTGCTTTTCGTCAGGGAACTAGAAATACCATCTCAATTTACATGGGATAATCTCAAACAACTCCACCTCATAATGGATGTGGATCCCAAATACCCAAAAACAGATTTGGATTTGCTAAAAATCATCACCTTGCCAAACCTGGAATTACTCGCTTTCGGACTAAAGTCCTATTTTGATCATAGTTGGGAGAAAAACGCAAGGACTAAGGCATTTCAAAGCATTCTTGAAAGCTTAAAAACGCTTCCAACTTCTTCTCCAAATTTGAAAACCATTCGGTTCTACTCGACTTGGCTGTGGGAAAAAGGAATTTATTTTTCAACCGACCTCGATTCAAATTTGCAATGCACTGGCAATATCAAAACACTTGAAATTGAGGAGGAGACTCTGGACTATGGTATTCAAAGAGCTGACTTTGCATTCCTCAAACACTTCTCAAATTTAGAAAATATTCACATCATACAAACAAAAAATCCGCGCCCAACGAAAAAAATAATGGAAAAATTATGTAAAGACGAAACTGTCCAAGTCTACAAGTTTTTGTTCACTGGCGAAATGTACAAATCTAATATTTGGCAATTTTTGCCTTCTTTGAAAACGTTCAAATATTTGAACAGATTGTATCAAAGAAGTTGCTATGACAGACTGCAGAGAATGGAAAATTGAATGAATGAATAGGAACGGAGGTGGTAGTTGTAATTTGATAAAATATTTAATTTATCTGTTTAATTACATATTTTGTAAATAATGCAAGAACCAAATTTAAAATAAACTTTTGGAGCAAACTTAAAAATAAACATGTCATAATGCGCAATTGATTGAGTATAAAAAGGTTGTCATGACGCAGTGAAAGAAATCACGATTTAACTCATTTATTGAAATCTAAATTTATGTTTCATTCACCCTTCATTTTTTAAAATTTAATTATTCATCCAGTTTCAACCCATTCATCAGAGAAAGCAACAAAGAAGAGGAAGAGCGAGCAGAGTTAAACATAAATAATAGGAAGCTCTCTGATTTCTACTATTTCCTTGCACAACCTTTACAAAAATGTGCACGATCCACTCAGGTTGAGCCATTCAACATCAACATGCTTTTTGTAATTCAGGAATCCTGAATCAGGATATTTGCATTGAACTTGTCTTTTCTTCTAACCGGCAGCTGATATTTTCAACCAAATCCAAAACTTTCTCTTTATAAAAATTAGATTCTTTCAAAATGGAAACAATCAAAGTGGAAGT
>JAHZMU010002884.1:0-13196 GCA_027743725.1 Rambutsinella grinnellia | reverse complement strand
CCTTATAACGATGGTGAATCGGGTAAGTTTAAGTCAAAATACTTTTGTGGATTTACAATCTCATTTTTATCCAACCAGGAGGACCACTGACTGTATTTGATAAGGATTTTAAGCATACGATTGTTGGTGTTTCGAAAAAGGGTGAGATTATTAGTAAGTGGTTTACTTTATAAGCTAATTCTTTTATTTTAGGGTACGGTGGCGACGAGGATTATATTTATGGCGCAGTTTCAAATGTTTTAGGTATTATCTAATAAACTCAATATCTTTAAATGTTTTATAACCGTTACTTCTTTATAACTTTAATGTTTGCAGATTTACTTAAAGAAATCGAAGAATTGTCAAACAAAGCGGGGGCAAAGTATTGCAAAAAATAATTTATTAGAAAGAGAAATAAATAAATAATGGATTCAGGAGAAAGTTTAAATCATTAAAAGAAAGTGATCTTCTCTATTTATTCACCGGCATGACATGGCAGATTTATAAATAATTTTTATTCTCAAAAAGCATTACGAAATATAAAATTAAGCACTTTAGATTTGTATAAACAAAGGTTTGGTCAAGGCTTTCCAAAATAAATAAACAAAAGGGATATAATCTCTTTTCAAGGTATCTTTTGATGTGAGAGTCGAAAGCGTTACTCATAACAGCTTTTAAATTGTTTTTTAGAATGTCAACATTAAAATTTATAATTTGGATATTATTCAATTGTGCAACTAGCACACCTCGAGACAAATCACTTGATTGTGGTAGGTCCAAATGTAAACATAAAAAAGCGTATTTTGATTAACCTAATTGTATTTTTAGAATGCGGAAAAATTTCCCCAAAAGATTTTTACTCAAACGAAACACATAATGCTAAACTCGGAGAATATTTAAATTTTAAACCACAGCGTTTCACTTGGATGGCTAAGGTATATACGAACGGTATAAACAATGATGGAAGCTTTGGCTTGGAGGAAAATGCTTTCTGCAGCGCTTCAATCATTAATGACAGGGTCTTGTTAACTGCGTAATAATTAATCAATTCAATCAATTTAATAATCAATAATTAGATATTTGTTTAGTGACTACTGCATGAAACTTTCAAGCACGCCTCAACTTAACGATCCTTTAAGGATAATAGTTGAGGTTAAGCCAGACGGGTTCATTGGTGCAAAAGCAAATCTAAGAAATTTGAAGGAAGTTGACGCATCTGTTCTTGTTGGGGATCCTCCTATTGGTAATATTTAATTGAAGTGGATTTAAATCAATTAAAATATTTCATATAACTTTTAGGTTTCCTTTTACTCCATGAGCCGTTAGAATTCAATCCCAATTTTGCACCTGTCTGCCTGCCTGAACTTAGCAATTCAATTAAACTTGCTGGGAGGAAAGCAATGGTTATTGTTACAATTTGTACAAGTAGCTTTACATCATTTTTAAAAGATTTTTTTTAATTTTAGATGACCGGCTGGGGAAGCTATAACACCGTTAAGATATTTTAGAATCATACCAAAATTATTAAATCAACCGTGTTTATTTCAGGAAACGAAAGGAAGGATTAGTCTTTATCCAGCTGGAACTTTTGTATTTAAGCTGACATTTCTGGAAATTCTTTCATTTACGAATAATTATTGCAAGACGATTAATAAAGGCTTTTGTACGAGGACATTGAAGTCAAAAAATGACCTTCCGTATAATGATGGAGAATCGGGTAAATTAACTTGAACTATTTGAGTAGATTGGAATTTAATTTAGCCTGAGTAGGAGGACCGGTAACTGTTTTTGATAAGAATTTTAAGCATTCGATTGTTGGACTTTCAAAGAAGGGTAAGCTTAATAAAATTTAGGTGGCTCAAAGTGTCAAATATATTTAAATATTATTTTAGTTTATGCTTATGACATGGATTATGTTTATGGCGCAGTCACAAGTGTTTTAGGTATCGTTTAACTAACTGAATATTTTTAAATGTTTCTCTCTGTAATTTGTATGTAAATGTTTGAAGATGTCCTTAAAGAAATTGACGACTTTTCAAACAATGCTGGAGCAAAGTATTGCAAAAGATAATTATTTACAAAAAAATAAAAAAAATAAAAAGGGATCTTGTAAAAAGTTGCAATTATTAAGGGAAAACGACTACATTTATTTGTTGAGTGGTTTTCAGCTATAATTGTTTTAGGAATGAGTGAAAATTAACTCATCTATTTGTTCATTATCGTCAATGGTTATTCACTAATAGGGCAAAACTAAAGCTACTATCGTTTGCAAAAGCTATTTTTAAAGCGAATGGAGCCAGAGTTTTTGCAAATAAAGATATTGACATGGAACAAACAATGAGATCATGCGTCAATAAAAACGTAGTCATACAAAAGTCGAAGAGACAAAAAATGTCTCTGTTTGTTTTACTGACTCATCATTCCTATCAACTATTATACATGATGAAATAATTTGCCAGCATTCACATGCGAAATATTGTTGGTATTAATACTTACTTAACCGATAATTCTTTATCTTTTTTATTTGCTGAGTGTATGTTTTGCGCATTAGGAGTTTAGTCAGAATTCACCATATCAGAATGGTAAGATAGGGTTACGCCTGTTTTCTTAGAGTAGACGGCGAATGTTTTTATCAGCACTAGAAAAATAATATTTTAATACACTGCAAAGATGGAAAACGTAATTGTGGGCAGCAAAGGTAAGAATATGCACAAATTTATTTAAACGAATCCAACAATTTTAAACTTGCAATAATGCATTTTTTCAGATTGTTTCATTCACGACGTTTGGTCCATTTTAAGCGACAGTGAAACCCTTAAAGATGAATGGTCGGATCTAGCAAGATATCTCGGAGTTCCTACTTGTAAAATAAAAATACTCCAACAGAACCTGCTTATAGAAACAACAACTCATAATGGTATTCTGATGGAGATTCTTCATAATTGGAAAAGTAAGCAAGGGAGTGATACAACGTTGGCGGAACTGATTCACGTTTTGGAAGACAAATGTGGAAATAATTGCGTGGGAGGTAAGTGAAATCAAAAGCATTTTTAGTTAACTGTTGAAATGCTTTAGAAATTTTCTGCTTTCCACAGAACAACTGCGTCTTGCATATAATTTGCCGTGTAAAGGCTTTCAAAAAGATTTAAGATGGTCCTCGCTATCTACCGCCTTCCAAGAGAAAGTGGAAAAAAATATTTTAAATTTTTACCCAAATCTTGAAATTGACGAGGTTAAATCAAAACTTCAAGACGACGTCCTACTTGATTTGATGACTGGAAAGAAGGTGAAGTTATTCAAGTCTATTATTCCGCCCATCCCTCCGTTCTACCTGGATAGAATTATACTTCCAAGGCACACCATTTCTCATAAAATATTTGACGCGGACACCCCTGATATTTTTCTTTTTACTGGCTTAGACGTATTTAAACTGGGAAAGCTGGTAAAAAACCATGACGCAAGCACTTCAGGCGAACAAATAGACTCGAGTGAACTTCACGTGAGATTCGTGGTTTTAGAACAAGCAAATCATTTTGAAGAAATTTGTAAGAAAGCAAGCGTCCCAGTTCATTTGCTTTCATATGATATGAATTGTAAAAAAATTAAATGGGTAAAAACATGCGGGCGGATAAGCTTTTTACAAAGCTATGTTGAAGAGAGTCAAAATCCATTGACTGAGGAAGAGCTTGTGAAGTCTCTTGAAGATGGACAGCTTGGACCTATTTTGATCTCTGATAGCCCGGGCATGGGAAAGTCTTTTCTGCTTGCAAATATTGCCCGGAAGTTGGATAAAGGCCAGCAAATTATTACTTTCACATCTGCAAATGACTTTATCCAGCAAATCAAAAGTAATCATAAATACGAAAAAACCATAATAGGTGCAGTCAATATCACATTGCGGAATCTTGTCTGCGATAACGAGCTTGGAGTCATGGAACTTTCAGTCATCTTATCTGCACGAGATATCAAAATTGACTTGTTTGTGGATGGATTTGATGAGGTCAACATGAATGATACAGCTCTCGCATTAGAAGCCATCAAGTTAATAAAAAATGCTTTTAAGTCAATCCGGCTTTGGATAACGACAAGGCCACATCATTTAGAAGTGTTGGAAGCTGAACTAAACGTTCTTGGATACAACATCAAAGGATTTGATATAGATGAACAGATTAACTTTTTAAAATCGCACTGGCAACATTCAGATGCAGCTCGAGACCATGACCTTCAAATTGATAAGCTTACAGATTACGCACGCAATGTATTGCAAAAACTTAAACATCAATTGAACAAAGATGAAAACGACATTGCCGGAATCCCACTTCAATGTCTTCTCATCGGGGAAGTATTTGAGGAAGAATGTATTAATTTTGCAAGTGACAAAAGTGGAACAAATTCATCTCCAACCATTAGGATTAACTCAATTTCAGACCTATATAAAGGTATGGTCGCTAGAAAACTAGAAAAATACATGTCAACCCATGTGGGTAAGGAATTTGCAGGAATGGATGATCATATTGATGCCCACGCTGAATTCAGTTTAAAGTTACTTTACCCTGAGTACGGTGCCAAATTTAGTTACAAAAATCCAGTTAGCGTTAATGACTTGTTAAATATTGGCATTATGCAATCCTGCAATTCAACAGGTAGCACAGAGTTCATTCATCGAACATTTGCCGAGTACTTTGTATCTTGTTATGTTGTAAATAAGCTACAATTTCATGAAGCGGAAATTGAAAGCGAGTTTGAAAGTTTATTCTGTGATAAGATTTTAATGCGCGACAAGTATTTTGTAGAAATCTTATCTGGAGTAGATAGTATTACATCATACAAATTTTTAAACTTTGTTATTTGCTATTTTATAAATGCAAATATTTCTAAATCTGATACATTATTACAAGCAAGATGTTCAATTGAAAGGGCGACGGAACCAACAACGAAGACGGAGATCTATCACGCTTGTACTAATAGCAGCTTTCTCCAGATCTTAAAGTATTTCCCTAACAAAGAATTATATGGCCTAGAAACGATTTTTTTCTTAGCCATTCGTAATTCTTCATTCGAGTATTTTAAGTTTTTATTAACTTTCTTTGGAGTTAATATTGAATCATTTACGCAACAACATCGTTCAAACTTTCTCCGTGTTGCAGTTCAACGAAGTGAGCCTACAATTATTAACTTTCTTATTAAACGTCAAGCATTTCGACAATTAATTGAGAATGTAAATGACTCAACCAAACTTATTTTACACGATTGTGTTTCCAACACAAAATACAAGCCAGAAGATGATATAAAAAAACGGGTTAGCGTGTTAAAGCTTTTGGTTGAGATTAATTCAGATTTGCTGGAAGAGAAAGATGGATTTGAGCGAACACCCTTACTATGTGAATATGCGCATGTGGATTTGCTAAAAGAACTAATTAAGCTTGGGGCGGATATTAGTTCGCAAGATATAATGGGAGACACAGTTCTGCACCAGAGCATAAATCAAACCAGACGATTAAACGCAGATGAATATCATTCTTTAATTACTAATATTCCAAAGTTAAAACTGCGACAAGTTTTAAAACTCGCTTGTAATAATGGACAAATTCCACTTATGAGGCTTCTTTGCTTTATTGATCCGACTAAAGAAACACTTACCATTTTATTTCAAGATCAAACAGATTTGGTTAAAGCGGAAGCATTTGGATTGGCAGTTGCATTCGGAAGAAGCTCAAAAACATTACAAAATTTGATTAAACTTGGAGTTGATATCACCTGGAAAGGGAAAACTGGTGATAGTTACCTCCATACTGCATCATTTCACGGAAATCTGGATGCTCTTAATCTCCTTATTACGAAACACGGCTTTGATGTCAGCATAACAGATGATGCTTTGCTAACTCCTTTGGATCATGCAATATTAAGTAAGGCAGGGAATGCTCGATTTGAAACCGCCCAGGCTTTATACAATTTTGGAGGAAGACCGAGTGATAAACATAACCTTTCGAAAGAAAATAATATTCTGAATTGGATGATCAAACAAGGCAATTCTCAATCAGTTCTTATCCTTCGCGAAATTCTAGGAGATGGGAATGAAACTTTAGAAAAATCAAAAATTCCCAGGGAATCAGAAGGCAAACAAAATTTATTATCAGACGAACAATTCAAGTTACTAGTGAAAAAATTTGTTGGGGTAAACAAATATAGAGATGTAAAAGGAAGGTCACTTCTTCATTTAGCTGCGCATAGTGGTAATGAGCTGGCAGTCACAGAACTAGTTAAGAATGGGGCTGATGTAGATGATATGGATTTCAGTAATAACGTTCCACTTCACTTTGCCTGTGTATGTGGGGATCTGACTACTGGGTTGCGAATAATTAAATTTTTAATAAATAATGGGGCCAATGTTTATGCCAAGAATGAGGTAAACTATTCTTTTTTTGGTGTCCTCCTGACCCAATACACTTCTATTAATCCATTCCAGTTCCATGAAATCTCGGAATATCTAGCCGAGAAATGTTTGATAAATGTGCTATTCAACACACAAAGTGGACAACTAGGGAGTACTCCTCTTCAATCGGCATGTCAGCTAATGGAGGTGGACGTAAAAACAATTATGTTACTAAAAGAGAAGAGAATTTCATGCAATCAGTTGGATTATTACGGACATAACACTTTTGTGTATGCAATATGTGGGGGGAGAAACAAAGCGTTTCTCAATTTGCTAATTAAGAAATGCAATGCTAATTGGAAGCAACGAAATAAACAAGACATGAATTGTTTGCATTTTGCAGCACAGTTTGGAAATTTAGACGCGCTAAAATTATTGATAAATTTGGGATTAGATGTAAACAGTGTCAGTTTATTTGGGGATAATCCTTTGCACATGGTTGCCAAGTATTCAAACAAAAATATTTTGGAGAGCGCAAGATTATTGGTAGAAAGTAGAGTGGATGTTGGCAAAGTAAACTTGCAAGGTTACACTGCTCTAGAGTTGGTATTGAAGAGAAAGCAAGACAATCACTTCGGAAGGGAGATCCGCTCGGAACTTGTTAAAATACTAGGATTAGGGTGAGTTACGCCACAAAATTGTGTAATAATCAAGATAATAAATAAGGGTGCAATTTCATTTAATGCAATTTTATTTTAAATATAACTAGAAATATAGGTATTGCAGCAAGTAAGATGACGACTTCCGATTTATCTGTTAAGACGGCGGACAGACCCGGGCAAAATCTGGGGCCTCTTCTTAAAGCAGTTGACGAGAGTGATAGCATCTATGTTTGTTTGGATGTTATAAAATCTCTAATTCCATCCGAAATCAATGTTTATGCTAAAGATCAAAAGGGCTGCACATTTCTTCATAACTTGTTGTCTTCAAAGATACTTTCCCCATCTCAATTCCATGACATATCAAAATATCTGGTTGACCTTGGGCACAAGAATTTGTTTGAAACAAGAGAAGATATGAACGGTGCTACTGCTCTTCATTTATGTATTAAACATTTCGAACCAAAATTGGAAACTTTACGACTATTCAAAACCAACGGGATTAACTTTAATAGTTTGGATCACCAGGAAAACTCATTGTTGGCGTATGCTATTGCTGGAAAACGTAGCTCGGGATTTCTCTCCATGCTTATTCATGAGTTTGGGGTGAACTGGCAATGCATCAATGCTCAAGAACAGAATTTGCTTCATATGGCTGCACAAAATAATGATAGTACTGCTTTAAAGTTCTTCGTGGATCTTGGCCTAGACATAAACTTAAGAGATTTGTATAATTTGACACCGATTCATCATGCAATGCTTATCGCAGGCGACAATATTCTGAAAACCTTACAACATTTAGTAGATAATGGTGCTGAAATCAACACTAAAAGCGACAAAGGCTGGACGCCACTGCATTTTACTGCATTTATTAGGGATAAATCAAATATTATTCTTGCTGTTCAGCTTTTGATTGAAAGCGGAGCTGATGTCTTTGCAGTGAACAATGACGGATGTACATTCCTTCACTTAATAACTCAGAAAAAGAATGGCAGTTGTGCAGTAACATCCTTAAGTTTTGAAAAACTTGTAGAATTTCTAATTCAACGCGGCTACTATAAATTGTTTCATGTTCCCGGAGGTGAATTGGCCACCACTCCGGCTCAGTATGCCCTTGGAAATTTAGAAATACAGAGTAAAACTCTAAGCCTTTTGTATTCTACCAAAAGTGATTTAAATTACAGAGATAATAGGGGCTACTCAAGTTTACCAATAGCAGTTGCAGGTAAACAAAGTAGGAAATTATGTAAACAGTTAGTGCATTTAGGAGCAGACATCAACCAAAAATTTGGCAATTATGGAGAAAGTATTCTTCATATCTCATCACGATTTGGTATAAAAGAAGTTGTTAAATTATTTGTTGAATTAGGATTGGATGTAAATGAAAGAGATAATTTTGAGCGCACACCGTTACATCTTACAGCTTCTAGGCAGGACGGTGATATTGCAGTTATACAATGTCTAATTGAGAATGGAGCAGATCCTAACGCAATTGATTCTGATGGAAATACCCCTCTTTATTTTGCGGTTGGACAATCAAAGCAAAATATATTTATAATCGGCTACTTAATTAATAACGGAGCAAAGGCAAATACTTTAAATTTTAATGAAACTAGTTGCATTCATTTAGCTGCTGCGAAAGGTGGAGTCCAAGTCTTAAAATACTTTTTAGGCATTAAAGCTTTCGATGTAAATGCGGTTGATGGTGACGGCGATACACCGCTTCATTGTGCATTGCAGCAAAAAGAAAGTCATTACGTTTTAGAGAAAGTTCGCATTCTGCTCGAGTGGGGAGCAGATGTACGGATTCGAAACAAAAAGGGACAAACGGCACTTGATATTTTACATCAAAGAGTTGAGTGGGACAAAGCTTTGAGGAGCAAATTAGGATTTCTACTCGTAACATCTAAAACAGCTTCGTTTCAGATGGAATTGAAATATTTTCTAAACACGCATAAAAACAAATGGCCTTTTATCTTTATGTTAGTCTATATTTTAATAATACGTAATATTGAAATGCCAGCCATTTTCCACTTTTAATTTTGGGAACAGCCTTGCGAAAGCAGTTCTGTAATGACATATGATTATTTATGCAAGCTTAAATGGATGTGACAGGAAGGATGGATGTATCACTTAAGTTTATTACATTTGATGGAATTATTTTTAAGGCCGGCAGGATTAGTCGTAGCAAATGGGATTTCAGTTTGATCTCATTTCTGGGATCAGCTTATTCAGAGTTAAGTCTTTGGTTTATAATGGATGTTAATGTTTTTACGGCGAACTGTAATAAATTTACATAAGATAACTCTTGAAATATTTATGATTCGGATTTAATAAACTTTTAAATATATTTTTCTGGATGATGATAGCAAAGTTTTAAAACAGACTGGAAAATCCCTTTTGATAACTTAATCAACTTTATAAGGTCGCTGTTAACATAAAACATGTAGCATTATCAGGAAGCTCTAGAAATGTCCGAGATAAGTAAAAATGTAGTTTAAATCTATTATTTTTGCGAAAATGATAAATTGGGCCACGGATTTTTTCGTCCCTGATTTAATATACATAAGTCAGATCTGAATGTTATTGTTTGGAAATTCCACCCCATAAATAAATCATAAGCTATAATAAATCACAGAAGCATTTTCAGCAAAACAAATTTTATAATAATTGGGTCGTAATGTCAGAAGACAATAATATTGTAGGGCGGAATTTCACAAAGGCATGTTTCAATCAGTGTTAATTTTATTAATTGCGATAGCAAAAAAGCTGGATATAAAACAAAATGTTGGAATAAAAATGCCGTGAAACTTACATTGTCAGTTTCAGTTTTGCAATCAAATCTTCCACACTTATTCCCATTTTTTGCTATGGAAGCGTCTCGTATTTTGGTAGGATTTAGCGTCCTACTCATTTCTGTAATTTTCATCCAATCTTCAGCATTCGAGTTTTCTGACCTTCCCAAGCACTGCTCGAAAGAAAAGCCAAGGCCCTCCAATTATACCCCAAGAGGGAGTGAATATGAGATTGGAAACTTGACCGTTTATGACAGCGACAATAGAGCTGCGAGGCGACTAGTCATTGCCGTCTATGATGTCTTTGGTCCTTCCAATCAGATGAAAGAAATTGCTGATACGCTCGCAGAGCTTTATGACTTTCGGGTAATTCTTCCGGATTTCTTCCGTGGATTTCCTTGGGATATGGATGATGTGCCGCCATCAGAGTAAGAATAATATTTTAAATTATATTATCTCGGCTCATTTATTTTTATTTTTAGTCCTGAAGAATTTGAACGTTGGTATTCCGGCAACGCCAGTTGGGAGAAAATTGTCAAGTGGGATGTTAAAACGGTAATCGACACGTTCCGCTCAAATGATAATATTTCGGAAGTGGCTATTTTTGGAATGTGCTGGGGAGGGAGGATTTCCACTCTGGCGGCTACTGAATTTCCTGAAGTCAAAGCTGCAGGGCTTGTTCATCCGTCTCGCGTAAATGAATCCATGGCACCAGCAGTAAACGCACCCATGTATCTTTTGCCGGGAAGAGATGATCCGGATTATGTAGGAAAAGAATAAATTTATTAAAGAAATTTTAGTCAAATATGATTTTTTATTTATTCAAATAGCTTCCATTTCTGGAGATTTTGAGGGAAAATTTTGGAAGCAACTGTGGTCACAGAAGGTTTGATGATTTAGATCATGGATTTGCCGGGGCAACGGGAAATTTCAGTGACCCACTTAATCGGATGAGAGTGGACGAAGTTATTTATATTTTGGGTGGATTTTTTACTCGTAATTTAAGAAATTAAATTTAACGTTTAATTCATTTTAAACTGATAATTCTGCAATAAAATATGAGGTGAAAACTTGCCAAGGAAGCTAATACAAATATTCACAAAACTTTCTTCAAACTTTAAGAAATTTTACAATTATTATTGTTTATTTTCAGCTCATTCTTGTAAACTTTTGCATACGCGTTGAGCATAAAAAATATCCAGGTATTAGACAGCAGGTTCAATTTTTCCAAAAAGTAATCTGTATTTCTTTGAGATAAGGGGCCAGTCAATAACCGTTTCTATGCGTTGTTTTTGCCATAAAGTAGGCTTGTCTTCATTGTCGTTTGGAAGGAAGGATACGGCTCCCTTTGGAAAAGCTTCTGATTGGTTCTCTTTCTGTACCAATTTGTCCTTCGTGCACCTCTCAAAAATCCACACAACCGGAGTTATGATAAGGTTCAAAGGTGAAGGCGCAGCAGAAGTCCTCTGCATCCTTCTAATCATCTTGGCTAATTCATATTTCCACTCAATGTCAAGATTCCCTTGAATCTTCTGATATGTATCAAATATCATTGCAATCAGTATATAATCCAGGACAAAGACCAACTTGAACGCTACATAAAATGCCTTGAAAAGGATCAGGGTCCAGTCTGGCTGTCCTCTTGTTTCGATTTGTAAATCTAATGCGCCATTATAACCGAAAAAGGTGTATACGAGTAGCTCAAACGCGTCAAATGGAGTTACCAGTACTGGACAGAAATTCAAATCAGATTCAATTTGCAACAATAAAATTTTATTTCAAAATGCTCACCTCCGGAAGGCAAGCCGTTTGTTAAAGTTGAAGGGCGTTTGTCCCATTGTGTTACGGGTCTTCTCGTGGAGATGGGATGATTAAGGGCTGACAAGAGAAGTGCAAAGCTAGCAATGTAGACTATCAAAACAGCCAAGAATTTTGCCAGGATTTTCATCGAGTGCCCAATAATAATGACCCAAGAGCCGAACAAGTAGTTGATGGAAAGAAATTCCAGGAACTGAAAGCAAGCTAGGCACGTGGCTATTCCAAGTAGTTGATTCCTTAAATATAGGATTACCCCATACGACTGACTTCCCAAAAAGAAGGCAAAGCAATGCAGTAAAATCCCCGAAATACTGAATCCAAGCACAGCCATTTTAATCCATCTAAAGCCATTCTTATCATTCGGGTTCGTAATCTCAGAGACCAGCAACCCAACAACCCATGTGAGTAACATCCACTCAAACCAGAAAGGGTATAAGTCCGATCTAATAGGGAAAACTGGATAGATTGGCGTCACACAGGTCAGGCGCAATAATGTCATGAAATGGACATGACTTGTTAGGAAAACCTTTGCGATCTATCGCTTCAAGAATTGTGGCGCCGGAGGTGGTTGCAGCTGCCAAAGAAAGAAGCTCGGAGGCCATCGCCTCGCAATGCTTGGAGGCAATCAATAAGTCCTTGCTTCGTTTCTCTTTCACTGAAAGAGTTTTTAAAATATTGGACAGCTTTACAGCCACATCCGCGGGTGCAGTTGAAGATAAGACAAACTCTGTTAATAGCTCGTCATCATTTTTCCCACAAACGGCTAAGTTGAGCACGAACTATTTGAAAAATAACAAAGCTGAAATGAATTATGATTGAAAAGTGATTAATTTCGCATACATCTTCATCATCCATTAGGCCATAACTGTCATAGTCTTTCTTCATAAGATAGCTGAGCACGTCTTTATGATATCCCGAAGCTGCGAACCAAATGGCGCTGTGGCTTTTTGATGTTTTTGCAAGAGTTGAAGCTTCACTTTCAACGAGCAATTTTACAATGTCCGAATGCCCCGCATTTGACGCGCAGATAAGTGGTGTCCATAGTTCCTGTAACAAACAGGTTTAGTTTTGGAAATACCTTAGTTTATAAATATTTATACATTATCAACAGCATCAGCTTCCGCTCCTTGACTTAGCAGCACCTCCACCACTTGTTTGTATCCATTAATAGCAGCAATGTGCAAGCTTGTCCTTCCACTAGCATCTTTGCTTTCCAGCAGTTCTGGGGACTTGCTCAGTAGCAAACTAACTGCAGTCGCCTGACCTTCTTTGCAAGCCAAATGAAGTGGATTGAAACCCTTTAATAAAAAAACATTTTAGTCGTCATTTTTATCGAATGTGGTATTTAATACAAGATTTGTGGGGGCATCCTTCAATATTTAGGTGTAAGCTCACAATGTTCTCATCCCCAGAATAAGCCGCGGAGTGAAGCGGCGTTTCTCCATTGTCCATAATATTTGGGTCAGCTCCAGGTTTATGGAGTAACCGATCACACTTTTCTTCTTGCATGACGCAATCTCTAGAATTTCTTTAACGAATAATTATTGAAACGAGTCAAATGAGCTTCTGATA
>JAHZMU010002883.1:0-27704 GCA_027743725.1 Rambutsinella grinnellia | reverse complement strand
TGAGAAGGAGCGACGAGTAGTAGACATCGTTTTAGAAAAGGATGCATCGCAGAGGGCTTTTGATGCTCCTTTTTCGATAATATAAGCAATTATCAATTTTAATCTAATTGAAAAATAATTCATTCATTGTGTATGGAAAACCCGTGAAAACAGTTATTGAAAACTCGTTGGAAATATCTCGCAAACATGCGGTTATGTAAACAAATACGAGGCTGGATTGCAGAAAACACTTTTGTTAAGACTTTTGGAACAAATTAACTTGATGTTACACACAAATTAAAGAATTAATTAAAAAATATTAAAATCATAACAAACGACAACAACAATACAGAACAAAATGGGAGCTCTTCACTACTTGACGATGTTAAGTGGAGCGCATCCTCCCAAGTTGTCCATACATTTCCCCATTTCCTCGGAAATCCTTCGGGATGCCTAAGCCGACTCATTGGAGGAAGCGCAGTTTTGTTAAATTCATTAATCATTTCTTGCAATCTCTTTACTTGGTCGGGTTCCTTGTCTGCAACATTCCATAATTCACATGGATCATCTTCTACATGAAATAGGCAAGGGCTTTGAGAAGGGTCACAGGGAATAACGTCTGCTTGGTGACGATTGCAAAATATTTGTGCGTCTTGTTGCATCTCCCCCATCTTAGTTTGATTTAGGTTGAAACCTGAAGCTACTAAGACTTCTGATGCAATACTTGAAAGTATCATTGGCAATAATTTCGAAGAGCTTCCACTGGTCTCACCCGAATCACCGTACCAGTAATTCCAGTCCCCTTTGCCGAGATCGGATGTTGGCGAGTTTCCTATAAAAATCAAAAATGTCTTACTCGAATGAGTGTGGTTAGTTCAAAAGTTTACATGCTTTACCTTGTAGCAATTTCCAAGGTCCTTTGCGAAGAGCAGAATTGTTATATGGTCCATCTATATTATACAGCATTTCCTTACGGGGAGAAGGTAACCCGTTTGTTAAGGTCTGCCAAAGGCTCATCCCGTCAAGTTGTGGCAACTGAAATACATTGCCACCTGGAAATAGCAGAACGTAAAACATGACTGACAAAGGATAAAAGCCAAGATAAACCTGAAGCTTCATATAATGTTGGGAGCCAGTCTTTCGCATGCATAAGATCTCTTGAAACACGATTTTGTACAAGAGGACTCCAAATCATAGCGGATACCCGTGTTCCCCCTTCCCATAATGTGTTTTTAATCTAGAAAAATATTTCTTCTAATAAAATTGAAAAACTATTTATAAAAGCAAATTTTCATCTAAATTACACCACGAAGTGGCCAATTCGATCCATAGTTTAAATCGTATCCGTCTGGAGCTGCCCTGAAAGAAAAGTGATTTTTTCCATATTACAACGGAATACGTTGCGATTCTCAAATGAAAAGTGGCATACCCATTGTCCGATGCAAAAATAATTATTGAGTTTGCCAGCATTTCTCTCTTTCCTAAAGCTTCGACCACAAGACCAACTGACTCGTCCACTTTGTCAACCATTGCTAAACATAATGTTTTTGAATTATAAAAAATAAGTTAATAAAAAACATTTATTCACCTGCATATACCCTCCTATTTTTGTCTGCAATGGTGCCCTCAAATTTTTTAATATTTTCTTGTGGAGCTTGAAGAGGCTGATAAAAATTTGCGGAATGAGGCGCCACATGATTAAACATCAAAAAGAGGGGAGAGTTCTTTGGATGGTTCTCGATTAAATTAATTGCTTCTTCAGTTAAAACGTCTGTGCTGTTATTCGGTTAAAAAAATTAATTACTTCGGTTTCGAACGTTTTACAATTGCCTAATATGCCATTACCTATATTTTCCAAAGACATTTCTTTCGACTGTGTTATTACTTCTGAAGTCATAACCCCAACACCAATTCCCATCAGGATCTTTTCCATCCGTACTTATATGACTGTAATAATCCTGCTTTCCCAACCAACTTCCAAAGTGGGAATCGAATCCCCTTTGAGTTGGCAAGAATTCTTTCTTGGAATGACCCAAATGCCATTTCCCTACAAGTCTTGTTACATAACCGAGTTCTTTGAGATAAGCTGGTAAAAGCTTCTCATTTAAGGGAAGGCCTCCGGCAGTAGCTCCACGGATAACATAATGCTGGAGCCCTTAATTAATTAAACTAGTTAGGAAAATTATCCAAAGCTCGATATTCCCAAGATTACCTAAATGAATAGGGTGTTTCCCAGTCATAATTGCTCCTCTTGTGCTGTCGGTAATTTATAATTCAGCTTTTATTTTTGAAAAAAACTTTGTAATTTATTTTCTTACGGTGTACAAAGCGGCGACACATAATAGCTGTTCAAAATCATTCCATTTAAAGCAAGCGCGTCTATATTCGGTGTGGGGATTTGGGCTGATCCATGAAAGCTGAAGTCATTCCAGCCCTTTTCCAATAATAGCACAATCAAATACTCAATTATATCATATTGATTCAATATTATTATCGTAAAGATGTTTTAATTACCGCATCATCCGCCAAAATAAATATTATGTTGGGTCTAGAAGGTGCATGGTGCTTATGATTATCATTAGAATTAAATCGATTGGAGTCACTCTCAGTAATGAAATGATAGGTACATGAAACTTGCACCACGCAAAAAATCAGACAAATTAAAAAGTAACGATTTGACATAATGGCTTTCACTTTTAAAAAATTCATTAAAATATTGCACTATTTTATTTTCAAGTAATTACACAAAATTGAAGGAAGCTTTCGCTTCTCTTTGTCCTCTACTCTCCAATTCGGACTAATGTGTTTATTAAAAAATTAATTCGAACCATATTGCCTTCAGGGAATTGTTTCTTCAAGCCTGCCAAGTCTGGATTCAAAAAGATTTTTGCCGACTTTATTCTCATTATACTCATTTACTTGTGCCATAGCCGTTGTGATTTTTAATCTGATAGACAATTCTACATTCCTACTTCCTTTCATTTTGCCTTAAAAAGACTTACATAATCTATGATAGGCACCGAATTGAATTCGGTGAATTTTCAAGTTTTAAAATCTCGTTTCTTCACGTACATACAGACATGCATCAGTGAATCTTTCACTTATCCAGGATCGTCTACATAAATTAGTGCAAGTCAACATATAAGATTTCATTTTATGCCTAGCCAAATCCAATTCATACATTGCTGGGGAGTCAGCGACACAGAACGAAATTGTCGGTAACTTCTCCTCCAAAAGATACTTATAATTACGAATTTAATGGCAAGATTTTGTTTAGGTCCAGAAATAAAACTAAAAAACTTCGAATGAATTACCTATTAAAATGATAGTCTCATTTAGTATGAATATTATTTTAATAACGTCGATATTCGTCATTTAAACATTGCGATTGTAGAAATTATTCTCTAAAATAATTCAATATTCTGGTAAATCTATTATTTATTTGTTCAACATACGTCACTTATGATGATAAGGCCATTTACTTATGTATCTGATTGAAACAATAAACTTCACTGTAGTTTCGCCTTTCCTTTGTTCACGAACCGTTACAATGCTTAGGGGCGACTATTGAGTTTGTTTGCATTGCAGCGTAACAATCACATCTATCTAATTACATTACATCTTCCTAACAAATAGGATTTCAGGTCTAGGTAAAAACAAGGGTTGAACAATGAATCTTAAACAGACATGGCGGATAAGATACTTTTTATACGATGATTTAGATTTTAAATTAAAATAATTAAAAATTTCTCCTTCTACCGCTTCCAGAGGGTCGATTAACCCAAATTGGTGTGTTGAAATCCCACTCTCGATTTCTATGAATGCGGAAATGGTAGTCGTGGTGGTGGTTGTTATCATTGTCATCATCTTGGTCATTATTATGATACTTGTAAAGATAATTATAGTGACGACTGCGATGATGTCTGGGAGGGATACTATTGAAATTCTTATTATATGATTGGGATAAAAAAGGATTTGATGTTGTTGACGGTGGTGGAGATGCTACAAGGTTGTGCACCGCCCATATAAAAGGATGAGTAAACTTGTGATCTCCAGGACGAGAAAATCCCTTAAGAAAAACAAGAAGGTTATTTAACCATAGGTGGAGAGACGTAATCAGTGGAAAAGAACAAAAGGCAATTGAAATTTATGGGCATGTGCAATTCCAGGGTGCCGCCTCCAACTCCAGTGAATGTCAGCTCATTATAATTTTGAATAGTGAATAGCTTCATGCTTGAGTAAGGAATGACGTGTATGCAAAACTGCACAGGTGCAGGTGTGCATTGAAACCAGGTGCAGTTCCCATTGTGCATTTTTTGCAACATGCATTTTGTACACATTTTTTAATTAGGTCTTGTCTTCACTTAAATTTTTTACAATTTCTTGTAGTTTTCCTTTGGGAATTAATACTTTTTGGTTGCAACAAGGTTAAGTTTAAAAGATTCAGCTTGCAGTCTTAAAATAGCAACAAAAGTCTTCCTCCAACCTATTTTTTACTTTTAATCTTTGTTCTTATTTTCCGCGCTGACTAATTCTGTCAATAAAGCTAATCATCACATTATATAGGTAAGACACTTCCCTAAAAGTTGTATAGTGCATTGTTATTTACAAAGGACACTGATGTGGTCAGATTCTGACCGTCAGAATCAAAACTAATTAGTAAAATTGTTCGTAAAAATTGACCTTTACCAAAACCACAACTCTCATCGTTCTGAATAATCAGACTCAGACTATATATGTAGATTGATATAAACCCAAATCATTTCTGTCATCCCCATTAACTTTTAAAGCTTTCCCAAGTCATAAAAACTTTTAATCATTATGCAAATACTGCTTGTAAGCATTTGAATAAAACACGCATTATTCACATGCAGTGCTGTACAAAATTAGGACACTCAAAACCAGATAACAGCTATTGTGCTGTGATAGTAAAAAATCACCAATTATAAAACTATTTAATTCCTCGTTGGAATTGTCGCAAATGCAATCCAGCTGTATATAAAAGTCTTTCCCATGCATTGACGCTGCTTCCTCCATTAGAAAAATTTCTCATGCAAACTTAACCACATCACATTAAAAACATCACATGCAACACATCCAATTAAAAGTGATATTTAGCAGAAGCTACCGAGACACAAATCACTCCTACCCAATAATTGACTGCCAAACCATTTCCTTGGTTTTTGCCTCCAACATGTCCAGCGGACAAACCATTGCCTAAATGATTCCCATCAGTACTAGTCAAAAATGGTGGGAGTGTTGGAAAGCCGGTAGTAGTCGGAACTTTGTTTCCACCACCACCGGAATCAGGAGTCTCCCATGTCGTCCAGATATTTCCATGATGCCGTGGGAAAGCTTCGGCATGCCCGATGCGTTGCATGGGAGGCAATGCCGTTTTATTAAATTCGTTGATAAGAAACTTTAGTCTTTGTACGATAGTTGGATATCTCTCAGCCACATTGAATAGTTCACAAGGATCATCTTCTACATTAAAGAGACACGGAGTTTCATAAGGATTACATGGGATCCTCTTGTTTGTGGCTTGGTCACAGTTAAACTCTGCGGATTTTTGCATTTCACTCATTCTCGTGAGATTTAAACGGATGCCAGAATAAGCCATTGCTTTTGCTGCTGTACTAGAAGCAATCTTTGGAACAAGAAGGTTTACAGAAGGGAGACCTGTGGAACGGCCAGATGGCCCGTACCATGAGTCCCAGACACCTCCGCCTAGATCTCTTGTGCTCGTATTTCCTGAAAGTATTGCGTGACAAAAGAGTTTCACCTCATTTAGTCTGAGATTGCGTGAGTTATTAAATTTTATGAGGAATAATTCTTTTAAAGCTGGTAATTTTTATGTGACGCATTGTGAGAGCTCCTACCTTGAATCAATTTCCATTGCCCTTCACGCACCGCCGAGTTATTGTAAATGTCATCGATATTGTAAAGGAATGAAGTTCGGGGTGAAGGGTGGCCTTCTGTGAATGTCTTCCACATGCTTATGCCATCAATGCCACGGAGTTTTCTTATGTCACCTCCTGTCAAGATTTGAATCAGAATAATTATCACATTAATACAGATTTATGATAAAAAAAAAACAAAAGCGACTTATTAAAATCTGTTTTGTTTAGTAATTATGATAATCAAAAGGTATCAATTCTCACCGCTAGCCTCATACAACGTGGGTAGCCAGTCTTGAGCGTGCATCATGTCCTTCGAAACTCTACTTTTCAAAAGGGGACTCCAAACAGTAGCTGCGACCCTAGTCCCTCCTTCCCATAATGTATTTTTAACCTGTTAAAATTTTACTTTTACACCAAATCCTTATCATTTACCATTACTTTTTAATTACCCCACGAAGTGGCCAATTAGAACTGTGATTGAGATCAAACCCTTCAGGAGCTCCGCCATTATCACTTGCAAAAACTATAATTGAATTGCTCAACATTTTCTTCCTGGATAACGCCTCAATAACTTGTCCCACAGACTCGTCTAGCTTATCGACCATTCCTGTAATAAAATATTTTATATTCATCCAGCCTTAAATCTTCACAATAGCTCTAATCAAATACCTGCATATTTTCGCCGATTTTCATCGTCAATTGTAGATTTAAATTTTCTCACATTTTCCTTCGGTGCTTGAAGCGGATCGTAAGAATTTGACGAGTGCGGTGCAATATGATTAATCATGAGGAACATTGGTTTTTCAACCGGTTGGTTATAGATTAGTTTTACAGCTTCGTCTGTAAACAGGTCCGTGCTGAAATATAATTTTAATTAAATTATGAAACGGAACAATTCATTTCTAATGAGAGTGGTATGCACAAGCTACAATGACTAATGACTTGTATTTTTATGTAATTTTTCCTTATTAGATAAATTATTACTTACTCATATTGGCCAAAGACATTCCTATGAATTTCTGTATTATTTCTGAAATCATAACCCCAACATCCATTTCCCTACAAATATTTCAAAACTTATTAAGTCGGTTACACAAGATCAAGCATGAAATTTAAACAAGTGCAATCAAAAACAACAAGTTTTTCGCTAGATCCCGATAAGATAAATGAAATCGTGTGAAAAACTACACCAAAAAGCTATTTGGATTAAAACAGCTAATCTTCTCAAGGAAAACGAGATTAATTTTGAAAAGTGACATGAAAAAACAATTCAAATATGTTAATTAGTTCTCTGGAACAGGAAAATGGAAGCTTACGTCAGCATCCTTCCCATCAATAGAGATATGGCTGTAATAATCTTGCTTCCCAAGCCAGTACCCAAAGTGGCTATCGAATCCACGATGAGTTGGCGTATACTCGATTCTGGAATGCCCCAAATGCCATTTTCCAACCAAGTGGGTGGAGTATCCTTGCTCTTTGAGGTATTGTGGAAGCAACTTCTCCTCTAAAGGAAGGCCGCCTCGTGAAGCTCCCATAATTACGTAATGCTGGAGACCTAAAAGAATTATTTTTGGGTAAAGGTTAACTGTCAGATAATGTGTGTCATTTGTAAGTGATGAGTGTAGCGAGATGTAGGTTGGAATTAATTAGACAGTCGTGGAATGAATTTGGAATTAAGTCAAAAGCTTAAAAGAATAGTTACCTAAATGAATAGGATGTTTTCCAGTGATGATAGCTCCTCTCGTTCTGGAAATAGTTGACAAATCATGAAAACTATTCATACTTTAAAATATTTGTTTGAGAATATTCTTATTTTTCTTCTTACGGAGTACATAATGGCGACACGTAATAACTATTCAATACTATCCCATTTAAAGCTAACGCATCAATATTCGGAGTTGGGATTTGGGGCGAACCGTGAAAACTGAAGTCATTCCAGCCCTGAACAATACATATAAAATTTAACTATCACAAAAAAACTATTCATTTCATTTCACAAACAAATTAATAACTTACCGCATCATCGGCAAGTATAAAAATGATATTTGGCTGCTTCTTCTGCTGCCTCGTGGACAACTCGCTGGACACGAAAAGTGTCAAAAATGAGATCACTTTGAACACAGGAATCACAGTATGACGAAAACTTAAACGCTTCATCTTCTCCTCCCCTTCTCGCTACTCATTTAAGTAGCTTATCACACTATATATTTTTACACTTGTCAGATATCCCTCTAAAAAATAAGAAAACTCACGTTTCTATTATTATATCAAGCCAACTCTATAGCTTGTCACTAACTAAATATAAAATCATCTATAACCAAACTATTTCACAAAGCCAAGTCTCGTAATAAAATCACAGCGTATCAAACAATAAATTTTCTTGGCAAGTTAAAGATGAGAACTATAAAGGCTGGATCTTGTAACAAAAATTTATATAGCTTCGTCCGCATTCAATCCAATACGCAGGTATGCATCGATGCTCCTAATTAAATGTTGAAGGAATCCCTTTCAAGCTTTAACTCACCAGAAAAACCTCCAACACAGAACACAGTGGCAGCCGTCGTTATAATAGTAGTAAACAAAGATTTTTCTATTCAATTTAAACAAAGATAATGGTATGAATATCCCGTAATAAATATTTGGAAAAAATGTTATTCCCAGTCATATATGAAAAAGTAATCTTCTCATCTTTTCACCTGAATGAGTTTCACGAAATGCTTAAACTTTTATAGTAAACGTTGGGGAGGGAGGGACTTAAGACAATTGCCAAACCGAGTCTGACAGACTTCTTTTCAGAGAGCAGAACCTACGACCACAATAGAAAAATATGATATTTCATACGCCAAAAATTATACCTTTTTAGTAAACAAAAGTGAATTGACTTGCAAAAATATTAATAGAAAAACGAAACTGTTCTGCACTACATGCGCAAAAAGACGCGACAACAGAAAGCTCGAAAGCTGCAGCCAACAATTTTTTTACAACTTTCAAAGAGAAGAGAGAAAAAGCTTGTGAGATTTTTCATACGCTTCCTCTTCCATTTTAGAGCGCCAAGCACATAACAAAAGCTTAACTACAGTTAAACTCCGGATATTCTCAATGCGAAATGTGAGATCAAGCTTTAAATACCTGCTTATTTGCGTACGACTGTTGCACTTTGAGCTACCTTTTTACACTGAATGTTTAGCATGAGAATTAAAATATTTATGTGTGCAGATCAAGGAAACAAAGTAGCATCTTTCATTCACAAAGTGCGAGTTTAAATTTCCATTTTGGTTGATGAATTTATGATGTAAATCATCATACAGGTTTGTTGGGCAAATCCACAGATAATATCCTGATATTTCTTACGCCGAAATTGTAGACATTAAGGACATACGTCAGCACATTATTAGCAAAAATAGTCAGCATTCTCGGTTAAGTTGATTTAGCTGTTCTAAATTAGAACGTATAATCTTTAGCCAATATCACATACCCCAATTCATTTACATTTTCGCTATCTAAAAATTATCTGAAAGGATTTAAATTTCATTGTTTATTCCAAAAAATTATATAAAACAATAGCTCTTTCAAATGATTTAATTTTATAACAGATGCTATGCTAAACTCTGCTTCTTTCAACTTTTTTCATTAATTTTTATAACGTCTGAAAAAACTCAAGGATCCATTTCATAAAATTTTAGATGAGTTCATGCAAAGTGTAATGACTTGTTATTTATAACTGGAGAATTTAATTACTAATGAAATGAAGTGCTTAACCTTGTGCGCACCGGCAGGTTAATGGCTAATACCAAGCTTAACTTGGATATAGCCTAAAGCAATTAGCTATTAATAGATTTTTATCTTCATAAAGTTACTTAGCTAATGTAAGACTTTAATTCGTTTGTTGTTACCACAAAGCAATAGCCACCTGCTATGAGATGGGTTTACTCAATTTTTATTATTAAATATGCTATTATTAAATGGTATGAAGTAACAAATGTAGTTAAATTGTTTTGGTTTTTTACTCAACAACAAACATAAAATTTAAGATTCGTTTCAAATGCTGCTGATATTTGTCGCATGAACCAACCGCATTATCAAGTCTACGAAGAAACTTTAAAAACACGTTTCCTTTACCAAGAAAGAACTCATCGTGCTCTGAATACTGTCATTTTTTTAAAATAAAATAGCTCTAAATACCGAAACATTAGTTTGTTCAACCGTAAATACTTGGGTTTTCCATTCATATCCAAAAAACCAGACGTCAAGCAAGACGTCTCCTGTCAATTATGAACTTTTAGGTAGTTGAGATTGGGTACATGCAAATCATTCTAATCGACTTCACTGTCAAGGCCAATTTCAATTCGTGTGAAAATGATGCGATATTATTTCTGATTACTCATTTTTTATTAAAACGGAAGGAGACAGAACCACCACCTAATCTCCAAGTCCTGCCTTCAAGATCAATAATTAAGAAAGGTAATGAACCACATGGAATATTCATCATAATAAATCATATCCTGGTAAAAAATAATAGGTCTAAAAATCTAAATGTGGCGAAGGATATCCGCCTTCTTCAGACTGAAGTTCACTCATCTTTTTTGTACTTAACCACATCTCTTGCAACAAAGTAATCACGGAAAATTTCATCGCCGAAAGGTGACACGATCGCTATGATAATGGCGACGAGTAACGATGATAAGGTGTAATTATGTTGATGAAATTGTTGTTAACTAGTGTTGACTTATAATGATTATAGCTTCTGCAGAAACCTTGATCTTATCACACGGTTCACTGCAATCAGACGAGAGACTTGTGAGATGAATGGGCGATGAATGGGAACAGGTCGGAATAGGCATCCGGAAATACAGATAATATGAGGAAATGCAATTTTTCCAATGCACTCACATACAAGTTAATAAAGTTGTCAACTGAACTGTCATTGTTGGATTTCATATGTCAATTATTTCATACTCGAGATGACTCATAATAGCTCTGGCTTTTTACTTTTATTTGCTTTGCTGCTCATTTTAATTTTTAGCACCTAACAATTAGTTTCATTAGCTTGACCGTTTAACATCAATAACATATTTGTATAATGTCAAAATTCTTATCTAGAAAATTTGTTTTTGCTGGAACTAATTGTTTTCATTATTATTTAGAGCTATTAATATCACGTTGAATATAATTGTTTTGGGATGTAAGGTCAATATCAAGCGAGCATCAAAACATCAAAGGTACATATGTTGGCGCATGATAAATTAATCACAACGTAAATATATTTCGGCTGAAATATTTACTAATCCCTTTTATCTTTATCTTGTCTGTCTGCCATTTACTTACAGACTTCACATATGAAAATATTTATGATTTGCATTAATTTCTTCATGTGTGATTCTAAACACAAAAGATGAGATGTATTTTATGGACAAATCCATTTAATTTTACATGACATAGTAAATTACTAGTTACATACTACAAAACACACGCAGACAAATAAAATGTTTTACGATTTCATAAGCAAAACAAAATTGTATAATTTATTCATTTTTGGAATTCTCAGGTACACTTTTTTAAAAATTGGAGTGATTAAGGCCACAACTAGTTAAAAATAATAACTAAACTAACCCTCACAAAATAAATCTAAATCTATTATAAAAGCACTGAAATAATTTTTTCGTTCACACTAATATTAATATGCCCAGCATATTGGAATTATAATACTTATGTAAAATAATGCGAAATTTTAAAACAGTCCCATTCCAACGGGCCTATCAGCCCCATCAGCACCACTGGGGTCATCCCCGCTTTCCTCCACCAACTCAACCTCATCCCCAGGCCCAGTAGTAAAGGTCCAAAAGTGCTTGTTAATACACCCCGACATACAATCTCCCCATCCTTTCATAACAACATATTTATTCTTCCCGGACGGTTCACTCGTCAAAGTAATACTTGAAGAGCCTCCAATAACCCCGTCGGGCCTGACATTATCAGTTCCCAACTCATTCTTCATTACCTCCGCCAATTTCTCAGGATTATAAGGCTTGTTGAAGGTAACAAGGAAGATAATTTGCTGGAAGATAGCCTTGACATCGCATGGCCCTAAGGTAGTGGTTTTGCTCCATTCTTCAAGCTTTTCTTTAGCAACGTCCTGAACCATGACCTTCCCCGGTTGCCATTTTTGGGTGTGGTGGACATCAGCAACGGCTGGGTATTTGGCTCGGATTGCATTTAAATCTTTCTCAACTCTTTTAACAAGTGCGTCTGGAGCTAAGAGCTCTCCTGAGCTCTCCAAAGCTATTTGCTGGGCTTCCGGGATATCCTTTAAAAATAATTTTATTAATTTTTTGACGTTGAACAATCTCATAAAAATATCTGTGCAAAAATTAAGTTCATGCAAAAATATTGCGTATTATAATGATTATTAATTAATAATACCAAAATTAACTTACCCCTGCCATTATTAAATTCACAAAAAGGGTTAAACAGCTGACAACAAATAAGTTGACTGGAGTGGTCTTGAAGGAATGAAACATTTTCGTATTGAAAAATACACGCATTATATCCCAATTTTGCACTGACTCATTCTTTTCGTTTCTTTTATCAGCAACCCACAAATGAGCTCATATCTGAACGATTAGCTCACCTGAATCTAGCCTATGATGGAGTAGGCTATGGACTATTCTTTGTTTCATTAAAAAGTGTTTCAGCTTTTCAATTTTGTTTACCATAGGATTATTCATGAGTGTTTCGGGAGATAAAAATGTATGGGAGTTTTTTAAACATGAAAGGTATGCAAAATCGTAGGAGTTAAATGGAATATGATGATTCCATGAATGTGAAAATAGGTGATTTATGCGCAGCAAAAAAATGCATAGCTCAAAATATGTGTTAGAATCTATAAAACTGGTTCGGGGTCTGGCCTATTGTACTGTCTCTGACGTAGCTTATTTTTCATTTTCATGTCATGACTATTTGACTAATGATGATTCTGTTTTGCTGGAGTTAATCTAAAAAGTCCGTGTGAATTAGTCATAAAATACGATCTAATTTTTTAGCCTAATGTCAAATGCAGATGATTGATGATAAAAGTTGTTGTTGGTTCAACCTGAAGTAAACAAATTCAATTTCCTTTATTTCTTTTCAAACAGTTTTATCATCGAATTAAATAAAATAATAATCACAACACTTTCCACGAATAAATTGTTTAATCTAGAATTTTAAATTGCCATAATTGAGGATCTGCATGTTTCTCATAATTTCTATTCCATCCCCGACTCCTTCAGCCGTTACATTATCGTACAACAACCTACGGGCCTCTTCTTTTCCTTAAAGACTGACTGAGACTCTTCTACTTCCAAACTTGGAGGAGATGCCATTCCTTTACTTTGAGGTTTATCCTTTTTGGAACCATTGTCACTGGTCTTCTCCTTCTCACGGCTTGTTTCAGGGTCCCTTTTCAAATTCTGGGAGGCAGCTTTAACTTTGCTTTGGACAGTGTCCTTCGTGGCACCTTCTTTGGCTTCACCAGTCTTCTTATGAAAACCCAATAGAGGCTGATCTTCTTCCAAATTCTGATATTTAATTTCGCTCTGGACATTGTTCTTGCTGGCACTGGCATCCTTTCTAGCTTCACTGGTCTTCTCCTTATAAAATCCTAGTGGAAGCTGTCCCTCTTTCAAATTCTGGCATTTAGTTTTGCTTTGAACATTATCCTTCTTGACACTGGCAGTATCTTTAGCTTCACTGGTCTTCTTCAGAAATCCTAATGGAAGCTGTTCCTCCTTCAAATTTTGACATTTAATTTCGCTCTGGACATTGTCCTTCCTAGCACTAGCACCTTCTTTCGCTTCACTGGTCTTCTTCGGAAGTCCTAATGGTGGCACCTCTTTATTCGGACTTTTAATTTTGATCTGGTGGATTTTGTTATACTCTTCCCTGGTAAACGTCCATTTGGTAGGTTGGTTGGAATCACTGGCGACAAAATGGCGACTCACTTTCAATATCTTTAGCGAAGGAACTCTTTCCCATACATTCGATTGGTACAGCAGTCCCGGCATTCCTTCTTCATTAAAGACAAATTCACTTAGCCGCACCACTTCCGGTAGGTTATCAGGATGTGCAGGTCGGATAGGCGTAGTCTTTCCTTCCTCCGGTTCCCCATCAAATATCAAGTCTAGTGTCTCCAGCATTGAAAGGGATTCAAGGAAATTGAAGGAGATCTTGTCATTCATCACCCAGAGACGTAGTGATTGAATAGTTCGATTAAAGTAATCTTTGATGGGCTGCGTTCCCGACTCTGCAATATACATCGGGCTCAATATCTTGATGTATAAATGCTTCACTGGTAGGTTCTTGATGTTATGCAGCAGTTTATCGATTTTCCAGGTACGGATGGGGTCACCGGGTAGGTCTAGATTGTAGATCTCCATCCCCAGTTTCTCCAACGGACGTTTCTGAAACCGGAATACGTCAACGTCAGCAGCAACACTGCCCTTGTCACCTTCAGCATCCATGTTAATGAATGTGTGTCGCCAGCACTAGTTCAGAGAGCACATTTTAATCATTTTTGAAAAATTAGTAAGTCATATCAATTTAGGTTTTTGTAACGTACATCGTCATGTGGAAGCTCAAGAGAAGCCATAGCCGCGTGAAATCAATGGTACGCAAATTACTTTGAAATAAAAAGTAAGTCTAGATTCTATTTTTAACTTTTTGTTGGAATACTCTTTCTAACGAATCACGAATTCAGTAATTCTGAGAAAAGTAGGGTCAGTAATTCATTAATGGAATTCTTCAATAATTGCTCACTAATACTATTGCCTTAGTAAAAGCAAAGAAGGATAATCAAGCAAGTCCTCGCTGATAAGTATTTAGTCAACACGACATTTGGGGCACAATATTCATTGTAGGAAATATTCAGATCGTATGCATTCTAACCTTAGCATGCCTTAATCGGGATCGATCTACCGTTGAAGTGCAAAGGATAGATTTTAAAAATCAAAATGGCAGTTTTTCGAAATATTTCAAGACTTTCCAGTAGAAAATATTTTTCTCTACTTTTTTCATTAATCTTTAGTTACACAATTATAAATGTTAAGATTGGCAGAATTCCGTTCAGGTACTACTTTCGTACTACAAATAAAAATCATGACAATCAAAAAGTTATTTGTAAACCTCCGAACTTAAACCCTCTTGATGATTCAATCAAGCATTTAGTAAAAGACCCGGAGTTTGATGGCTGCGCTTATCCATTAGCTTTCTCCTCAACATTGAACTCTACTTTGGTCACGCTTATGGATTTAGAACGGGAAATGGGAATTAATTCCTGTTGTTACCAAGTTGTAAGAAGAGGAACATCTGAACGCGATCCGGATGATACTTATGGCTTATCAAATAAGTGTTATCAAGTTGGGATTAACAAGTCAGAAACGGTCATCCAGAATGGTTCAGAGTTTATACTCATTTCTTGCATGAATGGTTCAAAAATTAGCAGCAAAAAAGCTATGGATATGCACGCATTTGTTCATGAAAAGCCTGAAGTAGAAAAAAGAATTAAAAACTACTACGAACAAATCAAGTCTGGAATTGGGCAAGACTTACCGGAGGAGGATAGGGTCAACGTAGTCATTTTTGGAACTGATTCCGTTTCCCAGCAAGAGTTTCAGAGATCGTTCTCAAAAACTTACAAGTATTTAATGGGAGAGTTATCAGCTTATGAGATGCGGGGTCGTAATGCAATTTCCGGTAAGACAACGAATATCTTTCAAGGAATTCTGATTACTTATTTAATTCGTCTTTTGTTATAGACGGGACTTTTGATAACCTTATCCCATTTTTAACCGGTCAAGACTTTTACAAATTGTTATATAGCAGATGTTACAAAAAGAATACTTTCTGGGACAATTGTCCCATGACGTGGAAAAAGTATAGTGAGAATGGCTACCGAACAGTTTATGGCGAAGACTGTCCTGAGAAGTTGGGAACCTTCAATATTCACCCAGAAAAGGGATTCAAAATACCCCCAACTGATTATTATTTTAAACCATTCGCTGTAGCCGCAAATGACCTGATTGGCAATACTCCAAATATTAAATTAATCAACAAGGCAAGTTTATGCTACGGACCACGACTTGCATTTGAAGTGTTGCTGGACTACATGAAAAAAATTGCATATTTCATGGGACATAAGAAACGCTATTTTGAATTCATTTGGCAGGGTTATCTAACCCATGATGCTATAAACTACGGGAGATTAGGAGATGAGATGTTGCTGAATACCTTGAAATGGTTTAAGGATGAAGGTTACTTGAACAAAACAGTTTTGATTCTTCTAAGCGATCATGGAATGAGATATGGAGAGATTCGCAACTATACTCAAGGCATGATTGAGGAGAGACTCCCTTACCTGTTCTTTGTGGTTCCATCTTGGTTTGAAAAGAAATATCCGACTGCATGTAAAAACCTAAAGGGAAATCAAGATAAGCTTACAACAACTTATGATTTATATGAGACCCTACTTGACCTTCTCCGTTTGGAGGGTTTGGAGCAACCTGCTATAGAAATTAGGGAAGCGAATTTGAGCTTACTAAATGGAAGTTTGCCACGTGGAATTAGTCATTTTCTCCCAATTCCATCATGGAGGAATTGCAAACTAGCTGACATTCCAGAACATTATTGCACCTGCCATACGCTAAAAGCTTCATCCGAAGATGTTGTGAAGGAAGCTGTAAATTTCATCGTGAATGAGATTAATGGAATGTTGAATGAGTATAAGAAGTGCGCTAGACTCTCACTTAAAGAGATCAGAAATGCTTACCAAATTGATTATGCATTGGACGAAGAGAAATTAAAGGATGAAGTGGAAGGATACAAGCTTTCGATTGAAACGTTGCCGAGTAAAGCGATTTTTGAAGCGACCGTATTGAAAGGAAAGGATGGAAATTTGACAGTGTCGGGGACAATTAGTAGGACAAATTCTTACGGGAATCAGAGTTATTGTGTTGAAGTGAAAAAACTTAAATTGTATTGCTATTGCGTTAAATGAATTGTTGTTGATAATATGCAAAATATAAAAGCACTTCTGGTTAAATATTATTTCTTACCGTGTTGACTGTGCCTTAAAAGGTTAATCGTGATTTGCGACAGCAGTGAAGGTATGCAATTGTCTTTATTCATAATGACCATATTTGGAAGTAGAGTTCCTTTAATTTTTCCTGAATACGTTTGATGATTGTCAACACGACATTAGCGACTGAAATGGGTATTTGATATTCAAATTCTGCGCATTCCGTTCTAACATCAAAAGATTGAATAACCTCAAGAGTCGGGTTCAACTCATATTTTAAAATAAAAATGGCCATTCTGCGAGCTATTTCAAGACTATCAAGACGTTTCGTTAGAAAACATGTTTTTCTTTCACTTATCTTTACCTATGCAATTCTTTATTTGTATGGGAAAAGCACAATCTTTACGATCCCAATCAAACTCCCTTTTCGTTTTAATAATACCGAGCTAATCATTTGCAAACCTCCAAACTTAAACCCACTTGATGATTCAATCAAGCATTTAGTAAAAGACCCGGAGTTTGATGGCTGCGCGCATCCGTTAGCTTTCTCCTCAACATTCAACTCGACTTTGGTCACGCTTATGGATTTAGAAAGCAAAATGGGAATTAATTCCTGCTGTTATCAAGTCGTAAAAACAGGAACATCCAAACACGATCCAGATGATACTTATCGCTTATCAAAGAAGTGTTATCGAGTTGGCATTAACAAGTCAGAAACAGTCATCCCAAATGGGACTGAGTTCATAGTAATTTCTTGCATAAAGGATTCAGACCTAAGCACTAAAAGAACGATGGATATGCATGCTTTTGTTCATGAAAAGCCGGAAGTAGAAAATAGTATTAAAAACTACTACACAGAAATCGAGTCTGAAACTGAAGAAGGGTTACCCGAGGAGGACAGGGTCAACGTGGTCATTTTTGGAACAGATTCCGTATCCCAACAAGAGTTTCAGAGGTCATTCTCAAAAACTTACAAGTATTTAAAGGAAGAATTATCCGCTTTTGAAATGCGGGGGCGTAATGCATTTTCGGGTATAAACCTTTTTAATTTTTAAATGTATTTTTTAAATGATAATTAATTTGTATAGATGGGACGTTTTCGAACCTCATGCCAATGCTAACCGGTTTAAACCATTCAGAATTGGCAAGATCCGGATGCTATAAAACCGAGTTCTTTGACACGTGTCCACTAACCTGGAAAAAGTTTAGTGAGAATGGCTATCGAACAGTTTATGGCGAGGACTGCCCTCCTACAGTAGGAACTTTCAATATTCCTCCAGAAAAGGGATTTATCATATCACCAACTGATTATTATTTTAAACCATTCGCTGTCGCCGCAAATGACCTGATTGGCAATACTCCAAATATAAAATTATTGAACAAGGCAAGTTTGTGTTATGGACCAAGACTTTCATTTGAAGTGATGCTGGATTACATGAGGAAAATTGCACATTTTATGGGGCACAAAAAACGCTACTTTCAATTCCTTTGGAATGTTTATTTAACTCATGATGGTATAAACTACGGGAGATTAGGAGATGAGATGTTGCTGAATACCTTGAAATGGTTTAAGGATGAAGGTTACTTGAACGAAACAGTTTTGATTCTTCTAAGTGATCACGGAATGAGATATGGAGAGATTCGCAAGTACACTCAAGGTATGATTGAGGAGAGACTCCCTTACTTGTTCTTTGTTTTGCCCCCTTGGTTCAAAAAGAAGTATCCGGCTGCATGTAAAAATCTTAAGAATAATCAAGACAAACTTACAACAACTTTTGATTTGTACGAGACGCTGCTTGACCTTCTTCATTTAGAGGGATTGGAGCAAATTCCTATTGCACTTAGAGAAGAGAAGTTACTAAAAGCGAGTTTACCTCGTGGCATTAGCCATTTTCTTCCGATTCCATCATGGAGAAATTGTGAGCTTGCTGAAATTCCAGAACATTACTGCACTTGCCATACGCTAAAAGCTTCATCCGAAGAAGTTGTAAAGGAAGCTGCGAATTTCATCGTGAATGAGATTAATGGAATGCTCAAAGAGTATAAGAAATGCGCTAGTCTCTCGTTAACAAAGATCAGAAATGCTTATCAAATTGATTATGCATTGGACAAAGAGAAATTGAAGGATCAAGTTGAAGGATACAAGCTTTTAATTGAAACGTTGCCAAATGAAGCGATCTTTGAAGCGACCGTATTGAAAGAAAAGGACGGAAATTTGACAATGTCGGGGACAATTAGTAGGGTGGATTCTTACGGGAATCAGAGCTATTGTGTTGATGTGAAAAAGCTTAAATTGTATTGCTATTGCTTACTCGTAAATTAAATTTGCCCTCCCAATTGACTGATCAGGAAAATGTTGCTACTTGAATATTTTCATTTCTCTGTTCATAAGTTAATACTAATTGTCCTATTCTCATATTATGCGTGTACCTACCACTGCGAGAGTTAAAAAGTGAAAGCTGCTTGTCACTTGTTACAGTTAACTGTTACCCCATATGAAAATTTCGTGATTGGTCAATACCCTAATGAAACTTGTTGTAGGTCCGTTCTAAGCTTGTTCATCAGGTTTATAGCTCGTTTAGTAAATCATTTTCCATGATCATTCCAGTGAATGCATAGCTGATTAAATGAATATTAGATTACATGCAAATCTCCATTCAGTCCATACCTCGCTTGCAACTTCGATCCATTTGACCTACCTTATAGAATGTGATGAAGATGGTATTCATTTATGAATTATAAATGACAATGATGATGCTCAGCATGGGGTCATTTCCCGAACTATGAAGTTAATTATACCATTCCAGTATAAGCAGTGCAGTTACTAAACACTCCATGTTAAGTTTGATTTCCATTGTGGCACTGAATCCTTGTGATTAGTGCAGACAATCAACTTTCTATTTAATTAAAATTAAAGTTTGTAAAAATGCATATTGGAACGGTTTTAAGACAAGGGAGGCAGGAAGCGGCGTTCGGAGGAATAACGGCGACCGTGATAGCGACTATGTTGGCGTCAGTTAGTGTGTACCTGAGAAGCTGGTCGGCATACGATAGATTGTCGGATAGTGTGGGGAATACAGCTTATACCATTTTCTCTACGGAGAAGGATCATTTCGATTTTATAATTGGTTTGTTAAAATTATTAAGTGAACTGTAATAGGAAGATAAATGGCTTTTTAATTTAGTTGGTGGTGGTACGGCCGGTTCAGTAGCGGCTTATCGTCTCTCCGAGTTCTATGATGTACTTTTACTCGAAGCTGGAGGGGAAATGAACGATTTCCAGTTGATTCCAGCTATGTCATTACTAATGTTAAACTACCCGGAACTAGACTGGAGACATAAAACCGTTCCACAAAAACATGCTTGTTGGGGATCACCGAAAAATGTAAAATTAGAAGGATTTTTTAAAAATAAGGTGAAAGTAATTTTAAGAATTTATGCAGAGATCCAACTGGAGTCAAGGTCGAAACCTTGGCGGGACAAGCAACCTCAACTTTCTAATTCATTGTCGAGGCAGTCCCAAAGATTATGATTTATGGGGACAGTTAACTGGTGACCCTGCCTGGACTTATGAAAACCTTTTGCCCTACTTTAAAAAATCAGAGAATTATCATGGCCGTTGGGAGGATAGTTAGTGGATCGAATTTTTAAAAAGATATTTCATAAATTATATAGTTTATTTTTAATTTTTAGACGGATATCATGGGCATTCAGGGCCGTTACTTTTGCAAGGTAGAAATTGTCAGAAATAATATGTGCGAATTATGCTATTTTTTAAATTATTACGTAATTTATTGAAGAGCCTGATTTTACCGGAATTGGAGAGACATTTGTGCAAGCCACTGTTGAAATGGGATATCCACGATCTGACATTAACGGAAACCTTACAGAAGGTAATTGCATGAAATATTTACGATGCAATATTGCTTGTGCATCGCAGATCCAATAATGTGAAAGTAACCAAATGTATACAGTAATTAATAATTAATTGATGTTATGTGTGGCGTAACAGACGTCGGTAATTACGTGATTAATGTTTAATGTCCTATCAAGTTTGATGGAAATTGCTTATAATACTATAATTACTATTAATTTTAAGGCTTTGATACTCCAACGTATACAATGAAAGATGGGAGGCGATCTGCAGCATATGGGGCATTCCTAGAACCTCTAAAAAGTAGATTGACCCTAACTGTTCGTAAATATGCGCATGTTCGAAAGGTATTATGCAGGAGAATATAGGATGCGGTTATTTCTTCGATGGAAATTTAAAAAAAATTATAATTACAGGTATTAGTGGACTCTCAAAGAAGGGCTTATGGAGTGGAATATGAAAGGCATGGGACAATTAAACATGCTTTCGCCAAGAAAGAAGTCATATTATCTGCTGGGTCGATGAATACCCCGCAGATTTTAATGTTGAGTGGAATCGGGCCTAGAAGACATTTGCGTAATTTAGGGGTAAATAAATTGGCTGTAAAATTGTCAAAATAAATGTTAATTAAATGACCTTTTGAAGATTCCTCTCGTGAAAGACCTTCCAGTTGGTTTAAACCTACAAGACCATTTGAGTGTTTATCTCGGACCCTTCTTCGTGACTGAACCAATCCAATTCGGAATTGGTGACGATGTCATCAACCCCACAACAATAGGTCGATTCATTATTCAAGGCAAGGGTGCCTTAACATCTGCTGGAACTCAAGCCACTGGATTCTTCGCGACGCCCATTGCCAAAGCAAGAGGTGAAGGCGACTGGCCCGATGCTCAAATCATTGTTTGTGGAGTAAACGCTGGAGAAAATTTCGCCTCTGAAATAGCAAGAGGATTCGGTCTGGATAGGAAACTCTGGGAAGATTACTATACGCATGCAGTCGGATACAATTCTTTCTTCTTAATTGTCTCAACTTCTAGGCCTTTAGCAAGGGGCTATATTAGATTAAGAAATACTGACCCAATGACTCCTGTTAGGATTCAGCCTAATTACATGGATAATCAACATGATGTCGACACAATGATTGAGGCAATTAAAAGATCAGTGCAAATTGTGGAAGAAACTGAGACATTCGCAGTTATTGGGGGACGCTTCACAGACCAGATTCTGCCTGGGTGTGAGCACTACTTATTCAGAAGTGACAAATATTGGGAGTGTTACGCCAGAATCAATTCTGTATCCCTTCATCACATCGTCGGGAGTTCGACAATGGGCGCAGAAGAATCTCCGGGGTCTGTTGTTGATACTCAGTTAAGAGTAATTGGGGTTACGGGACTGAGAGTCATGGATGCATCTGTTATGCCGCGTGTTCCAATTGGGTATTCATATAATTTGCCATTAATAATTTTTAAATGGAAAACCTCATAATATAAAAAATATTATTTTTATCTCATTTAAGGAATACAAACGCCCCGAGCATGATGATCGCAGAGAAAGGTTCCGAAATGATAATGAATCTGTGGAAAGGAAGCCGACTTTCAGAACCATTAGGACCAGAAGTTTAATATTTTATGACTGAAAGCAGTATACGAGACATAATTTTAAATAGTTGTTCAAATTAACTTTAGTTTTGTATAAATTCAATAAAATTGAATTAGCTTAAAGTTAGTTTTGAAGAGCTTCATTTCAATTAACTTGCGTCGTCACAGATAAATGGTAAGACAAAATTGCCACGGATATCTATTAGAATGAAATTGCATAAAATATAATTCTGAATTAAACAGCAAAACATGAAAAAACTTTTTTGAAGTTACGTTTTAAGAATTTTCTGCATTTTTGTGGCAGAGTCAGAAATTCGTTTTTGTGAAAAGTTGGTTTTAAAAACCAAATTTTAAATTTTCAAAAGCAATCTTTAAAGTGGAATCATACGTCTAGATTAAAATCCTTCAATTTGGGTTGTATCAGAATGGCAGAGGCAAGTGATGCAGATCTTCCTACCTTTCAACTTGACTCCCTTGCAGCCGCATTACCTGACACTGGCACAGTAAGTAAATGAATAAAGCTTTACGCGAACCATCAATAACTGGACTTATCATGAAAACTGCTCCTTTCGTAGAGCCAAGAGCTGGATGAAAGGGCTTGTGGAGACCACAGCTCGTGTAAGGATACGACGATTCGATCAATTGGCATTTTCCCTATACTGGTATGGTAGCTAATCTGATTTCAAATATTCATCATTTATCATAAGTTAGCAAGCACTTTAAGGGATTTTCTTTTAAAGGTCTGGGAGAAAATCTTTACACATATCAAGTATCCTCTGGATATCCAATCCCTTTGCAATGCTTCAGAAGACCTCAACCAAATTTTAGATGACAGTGGGCGTAAGGGACAGGACTACTTTCTCATGGTTAGCTGAGACAACACTACACTTTCATCACGTTCCTAAACCATTTTTTTTACAAAACTTATTGATTTCCAACAGATTTATCCTCTCATCCATCCCTACCTTGACACTGAGATCGAGCTCCTAACTAGAGATGAAACCCAGCCATCAATGCCTCCCGTGCTTCTAGAAAGGGCTTCAGAGTTCAAAGATGCTCTGAACCAGGGAGTGTTTGGCAGTCTCCGTAGCGTATGCCCCAATTGGAGAAAAATCATTTGGAAGAATGCGATTTCAAGACTTCGTAAAAAGTATAGGATTTTGCCTCGACCACTCAACATTCCAACAAGACCTGGAGCAAAATACTTAATCTTGAAACCTCGTATTGTTACACGGACGGAGATTTTGCCACTTTTGCCAGACCTTGTTCAAGACTTGTTTGCTCGCTTGTGGCGGTTTGAACAAGAGGGAATGACAAGCGTCCCTACTATTTATCCCAACTTTTTATTTTTTCAAACTACAAGAGCCGTCCCTGCAAACACTCCTATATTTATCTTTCCCGAGAATGTCCCAATTCCATTTCCCCAAAATTAAAAAGAATTAAAAAAGATTTTTATTAAAAATTAAGTGTAAAATGTACAAGTGTATTAATAAAGTCATTGTGATTGAGCTGAAATCTTAGAAGCATTTGAATAAAAATATTAAAAATTAAGTTTGTTTGAATGATTCAATTTTGAAGCTCTTCATATTTCACATGAAATTAATAGCAACGTTTGGCAAATACTCGCTGGCCATCTAGCGGCCACTTTACAAACTAATAGGAGAGCGAATGCGGCATGGATTATGTGGCAAAATCTCACCCGCTTGAAATGAGAGCCGCATGAGCCAATCCATTCAGTAAGGCAATTGCGGTCAAGCTATCCGTACGCCAGTTTTCTATCATCGTTAATTTTTCGGTCAAAGTAAGTCAAATAATTAATTTTAATTAAATAACTAGTACTTATCTTGTAGGGAAAATTGTGAGGAAGGTGTGGATATAAATTTTGTGTAGATTTGGCAGGTTTTTGGTATAAAAAGTTGAAGAAAAAAGTGCATTTTTGTGGGTGCATTTTTAGGCATTGATTGGGTTGATTTAAATTTAATTGGGGACGATTTAACTAATTTTATTTTGTTTTTTAAAATTTTTTTCTAGTCCTTAAAACTTCATCCCTTCACACAAGATGGGTCGGGAGGATAAGGCCACATGGAAGGCAAACTATTTCACCAAGTTGGTCCAGTTGATGGACGAGTACCCCAAATGTTTCATCGTTGGGGCTGACAATGTGGGGTCTAAGCAGATGCAGCAGATCCGTATTGGATTGAGGGGGTCGGCGGTGGTGTTGATGGGGAAGAATACTATGATGAGGAAGGCGATTAAGGGTCATTTGGAGAACAATCCGGCTTTGGAAAGGTAGAGATAGATAAGCAATTTAATAGTTGGTGTTTGGTTGGCGGTTGCTGGAATCTAATTGTTTGGTTTGTTTGTAGGGTAAATAATCATCATTTGCAAGGACTCCACATGATCTTTTAGTTTGGTTTATTATTTTCTAACATGACTATTCTTTTTTATATTCATTAGGTGCAAATGGTTTACGACTCTGGAACCATTTTCGAACCTAAAATCTTGGACATCAAGCCTGACGACCTTCGCGCGCGATTCATGGCTGGAGTTAGGAACGTCGCTGCTGTGTCTCTGCAAATTGGATATCCAACTGTGGCTTCAGTCCCACATTCCATCATCAACGGTTTCAAGAACTTGTTGGCTGTGGCTGCTGTTACAGAGGTTACCTTCAAGGAGGCAGAAACTGTCAAGGAGTTCATCAAGGTAAATAATATTTCGAATTTTTATTACAAATTGATTTGATATGATGAATTGTTGAACATAGTTTAAACTTTGATGACATTAAACTACCCACCGAACAAATTTTACTGATCTTATAACAAATAATCTAAATTTTAAATAGCTTTGTAAGGCAAATTTGACTAATTTTGCAATTTACTATTTACAGGATCCATCCAAGTTTGCTGCTGTCTCAGCCGCCGCTGCTCCAGCTGCTGGTTCTCCTGCAAAGGAATCCAAGAAGGAGGAGAAGAAAGAAGAATCCGAGGAAGAGGATGACGATATGGGTTTCGGACTCTTTGATTAAATCTCTTTATTCCTTTCACCAACTGGTGACTGGTGTTTGAAATACGTCTGTCTTCATTTTTAACATGTTTAATTATGAACAAATAAAGACGTTTGATGAAAAAATCTTTATCTCAATCATATTTTCATTTTCTCATGCAATTTTATATCACTTTTCATATCACTGATTTGTCATTGGCTAGACTTCATTCATGTCACATATTGTGACTCATATTATTCTACAATGACCTCTTTGCTCGTCTAATTTCAGCAACTACTTTGTACTTTTCCAATCATATATTTAAGTGCATGACCACCAGCTTAACTTTGACCTTGCTCCGTCTATCAATCAATTAGAAACTATTTGCATACAAAATACTTTTGCATGATGTCAGTCTGAAAAGAAATCCTCTTAAGTTTCTTCCATTTCCTCGTAATCATCTTCGTCTAATCATGATCTGCAAGATTAATCATACACCTTCGCCAAAATCCACTTTCCTAAATGACATAATATGCGTAGGTGTTAAACATCAAGTCATGAATCCAACATGATTTTATTTTTGCAGAATGCAAATTTCACGAGGAAATTTTTATGGACGGCAATAAATAAATTTGCAGATGCAAAACTCTCAATTACTAAAATTTATGTGGTTGGACAAACAAAAATATTTTCCTTTTTGTATCTCATGAATATGCTTGATGGATATTTACTTCCTCTTCTTAATTAGTAACTTTTTAACTTGATCGCTCACCATAAATAAATAATTAAATCCGCTGTTGCATGCTCGCCCACAGCGTCCTTTACGTCCATCCCGTCATTATTCAATGAGGAGTCTTTAACTGCGGTTTAGATACAACAATAATCTCTTTAATGATGCAAAAATCTCTGTTGAACGAATCCACCTTGAAATGTAAGCAGCCTCAAGAGGAAAAGGAAGCAAAGCGTAAGCATGAAAATCCATTTTTTCGACATTGTCCGCTTCGCCCTTTATAGCTTCCTCGAAGAATAAAGAGAGGTCGAAGGTTGTCTTCTCGTTAAGAGTAATGTTAGATAACCTCCATCCCTAACATGATGAAGAAGGCAACGTTTTGTTAAGAAAATCTGCACAGGCTCTTTATCAAGCGCGATGCACTTCATATAACCAAGATGGATCAGTGATCACATCGATCAGCTTTTCATTGCATAACATTTTCAAGCATGGAATAGTTTATAGCGGCCACTGAATAATGAGCTTTTTATAGAGTATATCAGAGCAAATTGCTATTTTGCAATTTCTCTCTCTCTCCATTCATCCATCCAGTTCAATGTCAGGTAAGAATTCATGAACGCTTCACACATAATAGGGTTGCGATTGTTGCCTCGTTTAAAATTCATGTGAGACCAGTTCAATTGCCCATTTAATCTGTCTCAGTTACCAAATCCCAAATTTAATTCTTATAAAGATTACATGCCATGAATGATGAGATAAAAGTTTTTTTGTTGATCGCAAGTCGCAAAAGAGCTTTTTAAGTGGAAGCCACAAATCACGTAAATGCTTTACGCATTTGTAGATTACATCAGAGTAATCAGAGGAGAGCGGAGATTTATTTGCAATTACTTAAAACTATCTTGAGCTTTTGTGCGTATAACAAGTGACGATTTTGTGACGATCAACCACAAAATCTTTTACGCATGTTCTCTCAAATTAATCTGATGCTTAAATCAATATCTTTAAATGCATATGCATATGCATGAGCTCAAGTCTGCATCAAAGAGATTTACGATTGTGAAATTCACGCTCAATATTCTTATGCAAATCTTTCTGTTTGTCCCTCAAAATAATTAGTTCCAATAATTAATCTGATATGAGCCTCCACACAGTTGAGATATTTGCATATGCACCAAATATAGAATTTAATCATTGGAAAATGGCTTGTTTTCAGTCTAATTGGTTTATTGTAAATTGTAAAATTGCCATTTTTGGTTTGGACCAGGTTAAATTATTTTATTACAGCTCAAGTTGTAAAAATGGTTTTGGGGGAAATCTAAACCCATTTTGTAATATGCCGACAAGCAAATCCTTCACTCTTTCGAGGTCTCTTGGCAGACGCAGTTTGTAAATCTCAAATGCATGATTTAATTAAAGATAAAACTCAAGTTTTAACTTCCTCTCAAATCTAACATGATATGATGCGACAACCTTTCCATCTCTACCAAATTGGTAACCTTTTCCTCTCCTCTTGACTCATGGATCTCATGGACTTGCATTCACTTACGTGAGAATTTGCATAGGAGATGCGAAACTAGCTAACGCAATAGT